>WBNO01013069.1:202-54935 GCA_013400575.1 Peucedramus taeniatus | reverse complement strand
TTCAGTGTCCCCCAGAGCAGCCAAAGGAATATCCCGCTTGCCCTGGGTAGCCACAACCAATGCCAGCCCTTTTCCCTGGGAAACACAACTCACCAGCCCAGGTTCCTAAAGTCAGTTTACAGGAGGCGTGTGGCACTATCAAAACAGCCCAAGTTGCCGGTGCTGGCAGGTTGGGTCTGGGAGGAACCCTGCAAAATGAGGAATTTCAGGAGGCGGCCGTCCACTTGTGGCCAGAAGGCCCCTGAGCATCAATGCCAGCCCTTTTCCCTGGGAAACAAAACTCACCAGCCCAGGTTCCTGATGTCAGTTTGCAGGAGACACTTGGGACTCTCAAAGCAGCCCGAGTTGGTGGTGGTGGCAGCTTGGGTCTGGGAAGTATCCTTCGCCATTCGGAATTTCAGGAGGCGGCTGCCCCATTCACAGCCACAGGCCCCGGAGCACCAATTCTGGCCCTTTTCCCTGGGAAACAAAACTCACCAGCCCAGGTCCCTGATGACAACTTGCAGGAGGCACTTGGGACTGTCAAAGCATCTTGTTGCCAAACCACCCAGTGTTACCATGTAAGGCTGAATGAATTTTTTTAAAAAAGTGTCAGAACTGACAGGAATCTCTAGAAACTTTGCTCTCTAGGAGACAAAACAGCAACATTTATCCCAAATTAAGGTGTTTTATGGTCGTAGATTGTTTCAATCTATTTTGGGTGCAATTATACTGGACCTTCTGTTTTTCAGTATTATGGAAGGTCTTTTCCATATTTCACAAAGCTTTAGAGAGAAACTCAGCATAGTTTAATGCTGAGTATAGCTAAAAAAATATAAGGAATCAACCTTTTGCTATTTAATTTAAATGCACCCTTAAGCCAAAATACAAGCTTTTTTCTGATTCCTTTTAAAAGCTGTAATTTGCAATGCGTTTCCTCCTCTTGCTTTTTTCTCTACTTGCTGCATTTGTGCTTATTAAATTGCCCACTTCAAGGAATGAGTATGAGGCTGAGACAAATGGATTTTCCTGTTTCCGTTTTGCTTCTTTGCCCTTCAGTTTCCCAAAATACAGTGGCTGTCGAGAATCAATACTGCTTCGGAAAAAAATGCCAACAATTTATACTGACAACCTGACCAAATGGGGGTATTCAATGAAATGCAGTGCAGGACAGTAAGAAAATTTTGGCTCTATTTCCTTAGGGCGTGCTACATGAGGAAATATTCCTAAAATACAAGGGGCATTATCCAGGGAGATTTTCAAAGTGAGCTTATGGGTGCCTTGAGACAGGACAGATGAAGTAAAAATCAAAGTAGATTCACCAAGAACAGCTCATTTTAAGGACTACAGTGTGGCAACTCAGTAGGGAAGATGGGAAGACGATTATCAAAACAAAACCACATCAGACCCCAAGGAAACCAAAAATACAGATATTTTGAAAATTATAGCCTTTAAAAAACCCAACAAACAAATAAACAGAAAACCCCAACCAGAGATAGAGGCTGTGTTACAATGATCTAAATTGTGTGGAAGAAATGTTGAAATGGATTTTTGGATAAGCTAAATATAATCATACAGAAAAACACTTTAATATTTGAATTCTTTTTTGGAGCAGTTCTAGTATACTAGGCACACTTTCCTCTTATGCTCCTGGTATATAAATTAAAAATAGAAGATATAAGATTTATGCAGCTGCTTCAGTGGAAAATCAAAACAAAAGTGATTTCATTTTTCTCATGTACCAAATCCTGATATGGAAAAGAAGTAAGAGAAATCTGATATTGGCCATTACAAAAGATTAACTAAACTCAGGAATAATAATAATAATAACAACAGCAACAACAATAAATTATAACAAGGAATACATTTACTTCTACTACATTTCATAATGGAGAAAAATAAGCTAATTAGAGGAGTCTACATTTTGAGGGGACATTTTTCTTTAGATGAGAAGAAAAGTGTAAAGTTATCTGTACTAAATATTAATTTTCACAACCCTAAAGACACAGCTGTGTTTTAAAGGCACAGTGAAATTGTAATTATCTAATTTGGTTTGGTAAGAGCTACTTTTTCTTGGTTTTTTGCCCAGCATACATTTATTCATTCTGCAAAAACAGTATAGCAAATTCTAAAACAGAAAAGGAACATGCTACAGAGATCCAATACAAGAAAACATTGATGAAAAACATAACATATTTATGGATTACTGCCTTCAGTAATCCAAATTTGCATTAATTTATACAAAGAGAATAATATCTCGATAGTAAAAAGAAGTGAAATCTTCAATTTATTGACAAAACAGGAGCAGGCACTCCAGGCCTCAGAGCAGGTTTGGACACCATCCTGGAAAGAACCTCCTGAAGTTCTGAGAATCTAAACATTCACTTTTAGCATTACAGCAACCAACCAAATAACTACTGACTAAAACTTTATAAAACCTATTGAATGTACCAACAATAATATAGAATATTGAAAAGGTGTTTTTAGGGAGATCCTTTCGTCCCCTTTACATTCTGAGAAATTCTACCATCTGACATCTGGCTTATACAATGGTCTTTAGCTGGGATAACACTACAGTAGAAGATTAACTAATGAAGAAAACAAGACCTTAATTGCTGGTTTTGTCTGCTGAGTATGAATGTTTCAGAAACTTCTATGAAATTGTCAAATTTTATAGTGCTCAGCACACAGGCACAAGTTTTTTGTTTTTTTTTTTTTCATGGTATATCTTAGAAGAAGACTGATTAAGGTGTATGCTATTTACCCCCCCAAAAGGTTCTATAGCTACCTTCAGGAACACTGCAGTCAGGTATAATGGGACACAAAACCTACACCATAGTATCTCTTCACTTTTTAATAATATTTTGGTGAGGGCCTGGCACAGGTTGCCCAGAGCAGCTGTGGCTGCCCCATCCCTGGAAATGTCCAAGGCCAAGTTGGACAGGGCTTGGAGCAGTCTGGGGTAGAGGAAGGGTGTCCCTGGCCATGGCAGGGGTGAACTGGATGAGCTTTAAGGTCCCTTGCAAGCCAAACCAGTCTGTAATTCTGTGATCTTATGTTTCTTTATGTAGTATGGAACAGGAAACTGCTGCAAGGTACTGCTCCAGTGGCATACTGTTACATCTTTTTCATTCTATGACTTTTACTGTACACTTCATTTAGTATCTTTCTACTAGATACTGACACTTTTCCATTCACAAAAGAGCTCTGGTAGTGAAATTAACCTGTTGTTTTCCTTGTTCATCACAATGTCTCATTCACAACTCAGCTGCTTGCCCTTACTTAGGCCTCTTCATGCCATGTCCTCTCAGAGAATGGCACACAGGCTTATCTCCTCCTGCCCAGCTCAGGGCTGGCATGATCCTCACTGTCCTGCCAGGTCCTGATTCATTTCCATGCTTCTCAGTATAGGAAAGACAAGGAGCTACTGAAGAAGGACCACAAAGAGGATGAGTGTGGAGCAGGTCTCCAATGAGAAGAGACTGTGAAAGCTGGGGCTGTTTATTCTGGAGAAGAGAGGACTGAGAAGGAACCTCATTAATGCAGATAAATATCTCAAAGGAGTGCCAAGAGGAGGAACCAAACTCTTTCCAGTGGTACCCATTGACAGTACAAGGCGCAAAGGCCGTAAACTAAAACATGAGAAGTTTCATTTTAACATGAGGAAGAACTTTTTCCCATTGAGGACGGCAGAGCACTGGAACAGCTGCCCAGAGAGGCTGTGGATTCTCCGGCTCTGGAGACATTCCAAACCCACCTCTGTGCCACCTACTCTGCATGACCCTGTCCTGGCAGGGAGCTTGCACTGCATGATCTCCAGAGCTGCCTTCCAACCCTCAGCATTCTGGGATCCTGGGATGACCCCGAAGGGGCGCCGCTGCTGCTCTGCCACGCACCGAGCCTCCGGGCGGGCTGGCTGAGCAAACACGGACCGGGAACCAAAGGGCGAGGGGCAGAGGCTCCATCGAGGGCCGGGGTTTATGCCGACCGTGATGCCAGGCAGCCGTGATTCCAGGCAGCCGTGATTCCAGCAGCTGCCCAGCAGGGTCAGTGAGCGGCGGGGATCCCGAGCCCGGCCGGGATGAGCAGCAGCGCCCGGCGCCGCGGGGGCTGTTCAGGAGCTCCCTAAACACAGAGCAGTTTAGAAAGTTTACAGAATAAATACTGTTTATTCTCTAAAGGGCTTTCCACAAACCACGCTCAGGTGGTAGTAACTTGCAATCTTTTATAAAGCCAAACTCACATGGACCCGCCTATCTAATCCACGCTCTCCGCCTACCTAATGCATATTTATCCGGTGATGCAATCTTACGCAATGCTACAAACACAAGGTTGTTTCCTTCATTAAGCAATTCGTATTGTAGAAGTTATCTGACGCCATCACTTGAGTTTACACAAGGTGAGACAAGCCAGCCTGGGGACAGACAATTCAGCTCGGAGGCATCAAGGTGACCTCGGCCGCGGGGAAGGGGGGGCGGCCGGATCCACATCCGGGTGAGGCCGCGCCGGCGGGGAGCGGGGACGGGCCGGGGCAGGCCGGCTGGAGCGGGCGCTGCTCCCGGCTGGATCAGAGCCCTGCCCGCCTGAGTCACAGCCCTGCCCGCCCGGGTCACAACCAGGACCCGAGCTAGCTGCGGGGATGGGCCCTTCGAGGTCCGGCTGCACCTGCCGCCATTCTCCTGCCTCCAGCTGCTTGCAGCTTCACCTGCTTCCACCTGCCTTCGCTTGCCCTCACCTGTCTCCTCCTGACAGCATCTGCCTTCTCCTGCCTTTTCCTGCCTTTTCCTACTTGCACCTGCCTTCTCCTTCCTTGAGGTGCCCCTCATCTGCCTGCCCTGTCCGAGCCCTCCCTGTGCCGCAGCACTGACAGCCGTGAGTGGCGCTGCTGATGCCCTTAATGATGGGGCGTAAGGGTCGCTACAAAAGGGGATATTAGAATTAGTTCAAAGCAGCAGCAAGGTCCTGCCTTCCTTCCCTGCAGCCTTCCTTCTCCGCACCAGAAAACTGGTGTCCCTGTCAACGGGAGAGCCCTTGGAGTAGTTCTCTAGCCCAGAGGTTTGGAAATTCTGGCTATGAGTTCTTTGCTCTTCTTCTTCCAAGGGCAAGTTGTCAAACATTGTCCAGAATCTTTTAGTTGTGAAATATCCTGTGTGATTTTTCAGAGCTGTGTGGGTGCCTAGTGTCTGTTACTATAAACAGAGTTAGGTGTTGAAGTATTCCTGAAAATCTCTTAGAATCTTCAGGCATCTAAACCACTTTCTATAAATCTGGTCTTTAAATATTTTAGGAGTTTTGAGGCTTCTGATCTGTGTAATAGGGTTGATTGTATCCTCTTGATACCTCAGCACTTGAGCCCACCCTTCTGCTCTGGGATAGTGTCACGATGAACCCTGTCTGCAGCTTTGGTTCTTGTCAGGAGACTCTAGTATCTCATTAGCAGTTTTTCCTTTCTGTCTTAGCAATTCCTTTTGCCTATCAATTGCACACCATGAGCGCATCTTTTGCCACCTTACTGCAGCATTTTAGTGGAACTTTGGGTGGTTTTGGTCACAGTGCTTGAGTACCTGTTTCAGTAGACCTGCTTAATAGTTTTTGTTCTTAGCATTTCCTGGCTGTTTGCCTTTCTGTTCTTCAGATTTTACTCCTTCCACATGTATTTTTTTGAATATATGACCATGATCTGAGCACCTCCACATCCATGGCTTGACTGTCTAAAGTAAATGTTGATTCAAGTGCTGTAATTACTTCCTTGTTCTTCCTTCAGGGGCTATCAGTTTCTCACTCCCTAATGCTGGAAGCAGACTGCTGACCATCCTCAAACACAGACTACAGGGCAGACAGTGTCTGTTGAGTGCAGTAGTGATCCTCATGCTGGTCGGATCTGAAAGCAGAAAATCACAGTAGTGTTCAAACAGGTGATGCTTGGATGCTCAATGGAGGGTAGATAATCCCAGAGCCTTTTTTCAGAGCCTCTTAGAGAGATTCTTAAGCGTATTTTGAAAGGAAGGCAACTAAATACAGGACATAAGTTAATGTGTTCTGTGCCTCAATGTGTCTGTGTGAATAGTTCCATCAGTAACACTTTCTGCTGTTAGTCTGGGACATTGAAGCTGAGATGGTGTTTTACTGTAGCTCAGCTGAGGGGGTGGGTGGGTCATGTAAAAACCAGATTGAGACAATTGGCATTAAAATAGGGTCTGTTGCCTTTGGATTTGTTTTTATCCAAATCTTTCTCTATTTCTATAATTAAGGCTTCCTACCAGTTTAATTCTACCTGGAATAGTTGAAAACTGAGTCATGTTCTCCACGAGGATTTGGAGACACAGTGACCAGACCATGCCTCACTGGAATTCTCAGTGCAGTTTTAGTCCTTTTGCAATTGATTAGGAGCTCCTTGACTGTTTTCTGCATGTCTTTGAAAACAATCATGGGCTGTTGGGCCAGCTCCTTCACTTTTCTTTCCAAGTGACACAACCACTGCCAGAGCTTGGTGAAGAGTATCTGCTGTCTAGGCACTGTTAGCTGCTCCTGTGGTGTCAGGCTGATGACAGCCACACAGATTTAGAGGTGCCAAAATGCAGTTATGCTGTGAAGCATATTTCTGCTCCAGAGGAACAACTGGATTGCAATCTCAAGGGCGGTAACTACCCAGGTCTTTACGGAACTGCTGAGACAGATATCTAAGTGTGGTGTCTCTCTGAGGGCTTGGCTCAGTGTTCCTACTGAAAACCCAGCTTCCATGAAAGCTCGCAACACCAAATGGGAAGAAGTTTGTGGTATGATGGAAACACACTTTCTGTGAGTCCTCAAATGTAAAGTTCACAGTGCCTTCCTGCCCATGTTCAGGTGCACGAGGTATGGTTTGTGTGTGCAGGGCCTGATGTCATCATCTGTGGTGTAATCTGCTGCTGTCCATCTGTGCAGTGCTTCATGCTCAAGTGCCCTTACAGGGAAGTTCTTTCTGCTCTTGGAAAACTAATTTGGTTATAGTAATGAAGGAAAAAAATTCTTGTTAAACCAGTCTTGATACTTAGAACTTTTTCAGCTGTGGTTTTTTGTTTGTTTTTTTGTGTAGGGCTTTCCCCCCAGTACAATCCAAGTCTCAGGCTACAGACTCTAAATTTTAAGTCATATGGACTAAATCTACTTTTAAGTGCAGTGTTAGTGGCAGATGATCTACAAAGTGTTCAAGGTAACTTTCAGGCACTGTATTTTAACATCTGTTACATTTCATTTCTTCATTACTTTGATATTTAAAAATGTAAGAATGCACCAGAAATTCAAAGTGCAGGACTTGTTTTTCTTTTTTGTACCTCATACTTCTAAAGACTTAAGATTTATGTGGAAATAACCCCTGTTGGTGTCAAAATAAATACCTTAAATTTGAACGTTGGATGTATCTTTTCTGATAGGGCCTCTTGTGACCCTTATCTTCCCTCATAATTTTGCATCCTTTAAGCAATGGTATCTGCTCTCTAGACCTGAATCTCCACAAGTAGTACTATTTTTACAGATAAAAATTAAGTGATTTGTAATTTTCTTAATTAGAATTATATTATCTAAACTTTCTTAGCATACAGTAGGATTTGTATTACTTTGTCCTGAAAAGTTGGGATTGACCAATGTGAAGAATTTTGCTTTTCTGACATAGCAGGCTTTTTTCCCTTTTCATTGTTCAGTTGGCAGATTTATTTTAGGTGTGACTGAAATGAATTCTGGGGGTTCTGTCCACTCTTTCAATTAAACCATTAAAAATGTAAATTCCATTCTAGGGAGTGGTTGGAGAAGCAGAATTACGTACCCATAAATTTCTTTCTAAGTAATCACAGAGGACTTTCTGTATTAAGAAAAAAGTTAATTAAGTTTTTTACTTACACATACAAGTGGCAGTGGATGTTCCTCAAGAGATTTTCAGGGATGTAATTTTTATAGAGTTTTTCTGCAGTTTTCCATCAGATTTATGTGACATCTGTGTCTGCGCTAAGTTTGTTGGCGTATGAGGCTAAAATTTCCTGTGATCACCTTGTTACAGACACTGCCTAGTAAAATTTCCCATCCTTTGAATCACAGCTAGAGGAATGGGCATAATATTTATAAAATCATTTTGGATCACAGAAAGATAAATATTTATCATAGCTATATAATGCAGCAAGAGAAAAGCAGGTTTTTGTATTTGTCATTGGAATGATAAAAATTCAGGTTTTGAATGTCTTTCAGAGAAGAATTTGGAAGTGGATTTAGCTTAAAATGTGTCTTGTGTTATATTTGCAAAAGTTCTAAGTTTTAGTTTTAAGAAAATCAAGCGTGTTTAAACTACAGTGCTAATTTAGTTTGAAAAAAAAAAGGACCTAAAATCTCAGGCAGTTTGTGGAACTCTGAGGTCTTTAAAAACCTCCACTCAGTAAAAATTATATAGGGCTAAATCCTGATTTTTAGGGCTCCCAGGAATAACTGTGGTAAGTTTTAGAATGTAGAGTTTTCACCTATTCAGCATTTTCCTTGATTAAAGAACCAAATTTGAACCTCCTTATCTGATTAGATATGGCATCATAATACTCAAATATTAGATAGGCAAGTCTTCACTTGCACTGAAACATAAGTCAGGTTTAGACCCATTCTTCCATAGACCCATTCAGACTCATTCTTCCATAGACTCCAGGAATATTCCTCTCCTTTTGGTGCAATCCTGGAAAAGATGGCAAATTTTTATGCACGTATATAAACTGATTTTACGTGACTATGCAACAGTAATGGTTGGGGCCATTTGTTTCCTTTTGGAAAAAGTAATTAAAATATTTAATGCTGGTAGCAGAGGTGGTTTCAAATGGAGACTTTTGCTTCTCTTTGTCTTTCTTCTGGATTATAAGGCTGTAGCAGATGTGTACAAAGCAATCTCTGCTGGAGGGTTGGTTGCTTGTAGGAATACAGTTGGAATCTGGCACTAAGGGCTGAAAGTATTTAAAACTTGCTATCTTTGGAAATGAAGGATTTAGGGTGTGCAAGCTCATTTTGAGGTGCAAAACATCCAAACTCAAATTATTCCAGTGTGAAAACAAGTAATTTCAAGGCTGTAGCGTTGGATCTGTTACTAGAGCTGTTGCTTTTCCTTCAACAAAGGACTTAAAAAGGGATTTAATGTGCTGTGTTATTTATAGAAAAGCAGTTCACAGGGACATTGCTATCAGTGTTTGAGCATGCTGGCTGATTTGGTTTCAGTTTTTGTACATACTGAACAATTGCACTCTGGCTGTGAAACACTACATTCATGAGAGCTCTCATGTGGCAGCATAGCCACACCAAAGCACTGAATTGATTTTCATCTTTGACTTTTGATTGGAGTCAAAGATGAAAAATTCACAAATGGCAATCATCTCTTTCAAGTGACAATGAGTGTGTATGAAAATGGAGTGGAAATTCTATACTTCATTATGGATATAATAGAAGGCATGCCCTGTGAGGAGCAGCCAAGGACTTTGGGTTTGTCCAGTTTGGAGAGAGGGAGGCTGAGGGGTGCCCTCCATGAGGGTGGCCAGGCAGGGCAGAGACTTCCAGGTTGGTGGTTGGTGCCCCAGGCATGTCCACGTCTCGGAGGCGTTTGGACAATGCCCTTCCTAATGTGCTCCAACTTTTGGGGAAGGCTCAGGCTGTTGGACCCCAGATGATTGTTGTAGGTCCGTTGTAGCTTGAACTATTCTGTTCTGTGAACACTCTGGGGAGAGGATACAGCTGTGGGAGAGGATATGGAATAAATATGAGCTGAAAGGGATGACAGATGCTTGCTCTAAGCTGTGGACATTTCAAGAAAATCTTTGCTGTAGATGTCCTTGCTGTTGCACATGTGCTTTTGGGCACATCAGCTGGAGGCAGAAGAAATCTGGAAGAAGGTGAAGAGGTTTAGAGGTGCTTCATCAGTTAATAACCATGCTCACAAAAAGAAAATATAATCTCCTGCAGTGAAACAGGTTGCTTAACCTAGCCCCGGAAGTCATTTAACATTTAAAAACCCAGCTGAACGAACCCCCTTTGTCTGGGAAGCAGAAACTAACAATCCATTACATCAATTCACAAGCAATTGGATCTCAATATAAAAGATTATGAATGGATTGTTTGTAACAACCTTACAAGCCTTAAAATCAGAAGCTCATAAGTAGTTTTTTGTCTCCTTCCCAGGTGTTGATATTCAAGTGAAATGATTCCATGTAAAATTTGAAGATTCAAAATAAAAAACTTCCAAAGGTTTAGAAATTATTTTGTTTTCTAAACTTCCGTTAGATTGTAAATAAATAAATGTACTAAATAATGTACTAAATATTATGAGTTCATTCTGCATTTCCTTAATGTTTATTCTCTATCTCCTTAAGGTTTCTGAATAAAGTGAATGCAGGTAAAAGCTATCCAATATTCTGTGTATTGTTGCAAATACTTGGTCTTGTAGTTCTTTATTCCTCATTAAATACTTTGCCAGAACCCACTGCTAGATTTTTTTTTTTTTATCTTGAGGTGCATTTACAGAAAGTTGGAATTGCTTTACTTTGAATTTAAGTATCCATTTATATTAAATACCTATGTTTTCATTTAAGTATCTTCTATTTATTGCAGAATACAGTGATGTTTGGGATTTTTTTAAATTTCTGAGGAAGAGAGACCTACAGTCAAGTTCTTTGTGCTAGGCTTGTTTTTTTTTCAAAATTTTAACAACACATTATTGTGTTACCATTCTTGAGCTTAGTGTGTGTGTTTAGAGAGAAATAAACTGGAAATCCTGTCTCTGAGGATTGGAATTTAGTGTAGATTTAGATGGAAACCAAAATATTTTAGCATGCATTTGCCAGTTAAGCTTTTAAAAGACTTTCCATGGGGTGCAACTTCTGAAATAGTGTAATAGTGAGTTTCTTGTGGAAACCTCGTTCTGAAGAGGTTTCCACAAGATGCACATGCCACAGTCAGATTGCCACAGTCAGTATCTTGGCCTGATCAGCTATAGACTGAAGAAAAATTGTACTTAGTTTGAAATCATGGAATGTTAAGGCTAGAAAAGACCTTCAGGATGGTGGGGTCCAACCATTAACTTCACATTGCCAAGTTCACCACTAACCCATGTCCCCAGGTGCCACATCCACACATCTTTTAAATGTCTCCAGGGTTGGTGGCTCCACCAATGCCCTGGAGCCTTTTCCAGTGCTTGACCACCTTTTTGGGGAAGATTTTTTTTTTCCCCCAATATACCATCTAAACATCTCCTGGCACAGCTTGAGGCTCTTTCTTGTTTTCCTGTCCCTTGTTCCCTGGGAGCAGAGCCTGACCCCCATCTGGCTGCACTGTCCTGTCAGGGTGTTGTGGAGAGCCAGAAGGTCCCTACTGAGCATCCTCTTCTCCAAACCAAACATTCCCAGCTTCCTCAGCCACTCCATTCACAACTCTCTGGGCCTGTTCACCCAACCTTTTATTTTACCCAGCAAAGAGTGTACACGTTCAAGCCAGGAGCAGCCAGTTTCTCCAGGTGAAGATACCGGGAAAAGTTTTACTACAGTCTAGGTAAAAAACATCCAAAACTTTTCCCTCATCCAAAACGTGGATCACCTTGTCACAGGAGATCAGGTCAGATCCTCCTTCCCTCTCTGTTTGTTGGTGGGAGGAATACTTGCTAATGTCCAGCCAACTGGGACCTGCTTAAATAGGCAGGACTGCTGGTAAATGGTTGGAAGTGGCTCTGTGGGCTCTCTCAGCAGCTTTCTCAGCACCCTCAGGTGGATCCCAGCCAGCCCTGTAGATCTGTGTGTGTCTAAAAGGCACAGCAGCATCTTCTTCTGGAATGTGGGTGTTCTTTCTGCACCCTCTCCCTCTCTTCCAGCTCAGGGCTGGCTACCCTGGGGACACCTGGTCTTGCTACTGAAGACTGAGGCCAAAACAGCCCTAAGTACCTCAGCCTTTTCCTCATTCTTTCTCAATGTTATTTTCCAATGCATCCAGTGAGGATGGAGATTTATCCCTCCTTTTCTTGATGTTGTATTTATAAAATCTTTTTTGTATTGTCTTTTATGGCATTAGCCAGGTTAAGTTTTAGCTGGGCTTGGGCCCTCCTGAATTCCTCCCTGCAGAACCTCGTGCCATCCTTGCAGTCCTGTTTCCCCTCTGCTGTGTTGGATTTCCAGCAGACACCCAGTAGAAGGGCCAGCGATCCTGAGACTTCTCCCAGTCCTTTAGAGAATATTTCATCTGTCTCTCCATCCTGGTTGGGTGGGCTGTTCACCTTTCCTCTGATTTTTACCCAAAACACTTTCCACCCCCCCCCCCCCCCCCCTTTTTTTTTTCTTTTCTTTTCCCCTCTGGACAAGTTCCTGCACATTTGGTTAGCACTGATGGACAACAGCATTGTAAACTGACTCTGGAAGGGGTCTCAGAAACTGAGTTTAAAATCACTTTTGTTTAATCCACTTAAAAATGATTCTTACAGAAAGTTAGGGTTAATCACAGTGTGATGAATGATAAAATGGGATACTGATACTCTGGGACCAGATTAATTTTATTATTAGGAGCTAAAAAATAGCTTCTGCTTTAGGACTTTCATAAATACTTTTCCTAATTAAAGACTGTTTAAAAAGTGTGTGATACAGCTATTTAACTTCTGTCAATAATGAATGTACCTGAGATTTAGTTAAACTATCCTTACAAATGCACTTATGAACTGCCTTTAATGTTTATAAATAGGCCTGACTTGCCCTCTTGTTGGGGTTGAAAGAACAATATTGGTTTAAGCATCTTAAAGTGGAGAAGAGACGAGAACTAATATGCTTGAAAATTCAAAAAACTGAGGCAAATTGTACTTATGTTTGGAAACTATTTCATTTAAACTGACTGTGTGCCCTGAAGACTTTGCTATACATAGATCATTTTGTTTTACTATCTGAAAATAAGTGTGTTCTTTGTCTTCCTCTTTATATATATATATAGGTATGTATATATGTACACACACACCTGTGCAGTACTTTCACAGTTGAGCAAAGTTAGTAGCTGTTTTTTTGGGTTTTGTTTTGTGTTTGTTTTTTTTGTGGTTTTTTTTTTTTTTTTTTTTTTTTTTTTATTACAGCAAGCAGAAATAATGTATTATAAGTCCCTAGTACCTTCAGAGGATACCTTTATGTAGTTAATGATATGAAGTTATAGTTTATGTAGTTTATGAAGTTAACCACTTTTTTCATTCCTTTATAAGGGGACCAAGGTAATACTCTTAGAAAATGAACTGATCAATAAAAGGTTTCAGAACGTTTTTACAAGATAGTGGCTTACTAAATTGCCTTAATGTATTCCAGAGTGTGTTTAGGATAGATGGAAGAATTTATTGAGTTACTGTGATGTGAATTGTATTAAAGTCATGCTTTTAGTAAAACAGATAAATACTGAGTAGTAAGAGTACTCAAAAATAGTTACAAAAATGTAAATCACCTTTTACAAGTTATGATCTATATGTAGTATGTGTAAAACATACTCCGAAATGAAGTAATTCTCCTTCTAACATACTTGAATATTTTTTCTTTAAAAAAAGAAGAAAAAAGTTCAAGTTGTTACAAAAACAGAATACATTTTGATTTTAAATGGTTGCCTTCCACTGACATCTATGCTAAAATCTTTCCTATTTCCTCATGATATAAAATATACCATAATCTGATTGCAGTCTCTAGTTAATAAATAAGAGTTTTGTGGACGTTTTTTTTAAAATATTTTTTATGTTAAATTTTATGCCAACATTGAATCCCATAAAAAAATTATTGTATTGGAGAAATTATTGTATTAAAAAATGATGTGTATTTAACCTGGTTTAATTCTCCATGACTGCAGAACGTGAAGTTGGTAAAGCTAACAAACACTGACAGTGTCTTTGGTACAGCAGGGGCTAATGATTAGTTTTTGCTTATTAATCCAGTCCAGGTTCCTCCATAAGGTTTGAATTATAAACCCACACACCAAATAAAAAAATGAGGAAGGCTGAAAGGAGACCAACAGTCTCAGAGTTGAGTTTAGTTCTAGTCTTAGGCAGACTAGAACAGGCAGGGTCCTGGTCAGAGTTCTGGTGCCAGCCAGCCAGCTCCCTCCTGAGCAGCTGCTCTCATGAAATGCATTGGGTTTGAATTTCTTAAAATTATTTTGGCATTTAAAAGGGTTTTTTGTTACTATTTAGTGAAATGCTTTACAATATTAATTTTCTGTGTAAGTTGTGCAGTGAGCAGTATTTGTCCTGGGGAAAGTAGTCATTTGATGATAGGAATAACCTATTCATTATGAGTGAAGGAAGATAGTTGTGAGTTTTTCAGTTGAATTTTTTTTTTACAATCATGTATTTTAGAAGATGGCTGGATTACCTTGAAGTTTGCCATTCACATGCATTTTTTTGTCAAAGCCTCTACAGAAAATTATAGTTATCACCTGAAACTTTTAATTGCTAAGTGCAGGTTTTTTTTTTTTTTAATTACTATTGAGTTTAAGTGTAGGGCATTAATGGTTATTGTTGTAATATTCAAGTTTTTTCTTGCTGACTTTCGTCAAGCAGAACTTGTTTTCATTGGGAATTTTGCTGACTGAAGACTACGTAATTGCCCAGTAATTAACAAAGTTAAAAGATATCACTCTACATGTAGTTTGCACTTTGGAACCCAAATGTTCTGCTGGTTTTTGCAGCATTGCCAGAAGGGATACTTCTGCATAGTAATTTCTGAATAAATTTCAGTAGTTCTCTTTAAACAGTGCTGGTTTCAAAAACCATTAAGTTCTGTGAATATGTAAGGCCCTTGTTACTTTAAATAATTCCATGAATTCTCAGGCATATTATTTCTAATTTCACTGTGTGCTTGTATAAATAAATGTCCACTACAGCTTGTTACTATTTTGTTCTTGTACATGTATTCTATGTGCATGGAAGCTTTATACTTTAGAGTAAATAACTCTTAGGCATGCATTTACTTCCAGTTTAGCAAAGTTCTTAGAGGACTTACAAAATTGTGGTTTAAAATAAATTAGCTGGGAGAAGGAACAATTGGTTTCTTTTAAACCGGGAAGATGTTTTGGTTTTGTCTGTTTGTTTGGGGTTGGGGAGGAGTTTAACTCTTCTTGAATGAGAAATAATTTTTGTTTAATTGTTAACTGACGTGTGATGTTCTTGGTATGTGCCCTCCTCACATACTTGGTCCTTAAATGTCCTGAGTATGGAACCTCTTAGGAAACCTCTCCCTCTTTCTGAGAAGGGCCTGGTAGTTCTGACAAATCTGTGTCAAAAACTTCGGGCCTAGAGAAAAGCTGTATTCTAGAAATGCATAGCAGGCATAAAGAATCAACCTGAAGTGATAAATTATTTTAAAGTATTGGGATCTGATTAAAAGAAAAGCATTTAGGTGTTGAGCTCGAATCCTGCTTTCGCTCTGGCCTGATCTGGAATCTCTGTTTGCAGCTCCCTCAGCATATTACAAAGGCATTGATGGCAATCAGCCCTTTCTGTGAGAAATAAATATTTCATATTTTTTGATTGCAACAGAGAACATATAATTATGATAATATCCATTTGGTCAAAGGTCATGTGATGAAAAGTGTTGTGTTGCATGCTTAGGATCAGACCAAAAACAAAGATGGGAAAAAAGAAAGATAATGTGCACAGACATTCTGGCAGCAGTGTTTTTTGTTGGAAAGCACATTAGCATTTTCATTTTACTTGTTTATGAGTTGGGATTTGGACAATGTGAAACCTCTCCAGTTTGCTTCATAAGAGTCATATGAAAATGAATTTTAAGTCACATTGTGAGTTGCTTCTTCACGAACTGGACCATCTCTTTAGGAGAGTATGGAAAATCAAGTTAATCTGCTTAATATGTGAACAAAAAGTTATCAAGTCTTCTTTTTAAGTATTAGTAAAGAGAGAAAAAGGTGCAGTGATGATACATTCTTCTTTCTGTGTGGGAGGGAGAGTAATATCTGGCCTTTTCTGCTTCTAACAGTCTATCTAGAGCTTGCAAACAAAGGATTAAAAGGGTTTTTTTAATGACCAGTTGTGTTGTATTTCAGTTTTTGCATTAAACTTCCATAAAATCTGAATTTCTAATAGGTGATTGGGGGGAAATGAATAATATTAGCGTTATTTAAGGTTTTCTTTTTCAAGACCAGCAACTGAGTCATATAAAATCAGAAGGACTTGAAAATCTGAGACAAATAATTGTTATTCTTTTTGATAATGTCATGTCAGAGAAATAGCTTATTATCTTTTTTCTTGCCTGAAATTAGTATCTTTCCCTGTGAGAGGTGCTATACTTCCAGGGTTTGAAGGAAGCTGAGGGGAGTTGTTTTATTAATGGGAAAAGTGAGTCCTCCAGTCCATTAGGAGACATAGAGGAATGATAAAAGAATGCTGGGTATTTTTATTTAGTACAATCCTATCTTAAATAATGTATTTATTTAGTATAATCCTATCTTACCATGTGCTGCTGATTTTGTGGGGTTTTTGGTTCTTTGGGGTTTTTTTTATTTTTTGAAGTATCCATGGTCACATGTCAGCTTTTCTAACATATGATTAGAATGATAACCTGTACACACTGACATTTCACAGTTTTTGTGAACTGTCTATATGTAAGTTAAAGAATATCTTTTTCATAATATTTAACTATCAGGTGTACTGATTACCCTTTATATTTAGACCTTTACTATCTTATTTTACTTTTAATTAAGAGAAAAAATACCCTCATTATTAAGTGCATAACAAAATGACCTACAGAATTTTTTAAGGTGTTTTTTTCCCTTTTTTTACTTTAAAGATCCTTCTTCTCGTGAAGGAGTGTTGGTTTTTAGAATAAGTGATTCACTCAGCACCGGATTTTCCTAGGCAGTGCATCATGCCAAAACCTGGTATTACCCTGGGTTTGGTTTTGTTTAGTGGGGTTTTTTTACTTTTTGTTTTCCTGTAAACCATATATTCCTCCTTAATGTGAAAGGTCTTGAGCACTCTTTTCGTAACATTAATGACATTTATTAGTGCAAGTTACCACACATCCATACGAGCGTGCATTCAAAGACCTAGATTTTTGTTTGACATGTTGTTATATTAAATTATGTTGCTGTGATGCTCTTACTGTTAATAAGATTGTGTCAAACCTTCTATTTTCACATACCTGTTCTGTGAGAAAGTTCGCTTGAGGCAGAACTTAGTGCCTTTTACTCTTGGAAAGCTTCTCCATTGTGCAGATACCTCTTTTTAAGTTCTGTTAAAGCACATTACTGTGATTTGCAGGTAAAAAGAATTGATTGCATTTGCTAATGTTGCTTATTAGCAGTAACATGGAGAAGCAGGAGAATTTCAGTTGTCAGTCTGAGTTATTGAAGCTCAATAATATTTTAAGCAGGAATGTATTTGAAACACATGCAACCCTTTCCTTTTGCTTTTAAACCCTCCATTTCTTAAGTTTATCAGACATGAACTGTGGAAGAAAGGCCAGGGTTTGTTCTAGCATTCCCAAACTCTTAACAGGAGGTGTTTCTCTACCCTCTATTTGCTTCTAAGTAAAAAGATTGTGGTCCTAAATCAGCGCTGTACAAAAACCAAGCATATAGTTGGAGTGCGCGGTTGCATTAAATTCTTGGAACTGCTATCAACTCTTCTCATGAGAGGGAAGCCCTGAATTACCAAGCACAGTGTCTGTTCAAAGGCTGAGAGGAGGATAAAGGCTGAGGCTATTCAAACTGGCTCAAAGAGCCATTGATTCATTATGAAGCATTAGACTTTTCTTTTTGAGAAAAAGAGTTGTTATTTGTAAATGTCTTACCATGTTCACGATCAAATAGTACCATTTAATGATTCCTAAGAAAGGTTTTGAATAAATCACATCATAGGCTATGGAATCCCTCCCTCCCTCCCTTCCTTCCTTCCTTCCTTCCTTCCTTCCTTCCTTCCTTCCGCCACTTCCTTCCGCCACTTCCTTCCGCCACTTCCTTCCGCCACTTCCTTCCGCCACTTCCTTCCGCCACTTCCTTCCGCCACTTCCTTCCGCCACTTCCTTCCGCCACTTCCTTCCGCCACTTCCTTCCGCCACTTCCTTCCGCCACTTCCTTCCGCCACTTCCTTCCGCCACTTCCTTCCGCCACTTCCTTCCGCCACTTCCTTCCGCCACTTCCTTCCGCCACTTCCTTCCGCCACTTCCTTCCGCCACTTCCTTCCGCCACTTCCTTCCGCCACTTCCTTCCGCCACTTCCTTCCGCCACTTCCTTCCGCCACTTCCTTCCGCCACTTCCTTCCGCCACTTCCTTCCGCCACTTCCTTCCGCCACTTCCTTCCGCCACTTCCTTCCGCCACTTCCTTCCGCCACTTCCTTCCGCCACTTCCTTCCGCCACTTCCTTCCGCCACTTCCTTCCGCCACTTCCTTCCGCCACTTCCTTCCGCCACTTCCTTCCGCCACTTCCTTCCGCCACTTCCTTCCGCCACTTCCTTNCCTTCCCTCCCACCCTCCTTCCTTCCCTCCCTCCCTGTCTTTCTCTTAAATTCACTAAAGGAATTGATAGAAGAATTTTAGGTATTGTCATTTGGTTTATAAATTCTATTTTGTGTAAATTGATCCTTGACTTTGTCACATTCCTTAATGTGCTGTTCTCATCTCTAAGCATTGAAACCTTCTGGAAACTCTTCAGCATAAATGGATCAATGGGTAGACCAGAAAGGTGAATAGGAAAAGAAAATTTTCTGGGTGTTTGCTCCAGTGCTTGACTGCTTCTGTTTCTTAGACCAAAGTCTCAGTCCTTGCAGATACTCTGAACTTGGCTGTGTGTGGCTTTAGGCAGTGCCAGAGCTGGCCTTGCTTTTAAGTTGGGTTGCATGAGTTGTCCTGAGAGGCTTTGCAAACTAAATTGTGATTACTTTAATGTTGTGCTGCTTTATTTGGGCTGTGGAAGAAAACTCATTACAATGGGCCAGGCTTTATTTTTTTTTTTTTAAGTACCATAGATTCGAGTGGAATCAATTGTAATATAAGCAACTACTACTGTAAAATAGGGTGGGTGTGCAACTGCTGACTTTTTTGGTCTTTGGGGTTTTTTTTCTATTAGAAAAGTTTTAATATTATTATAAGGTAGTGTTTATTGAATCGGTACTGGCGGTGAAACCAGAGAATAATTTAGGTTAGAAAAGACCTTTAGGATGACAGGGTCCAACAATAAACCTCCCACTGCCAAGTCCACCCCGGAACCACATCCCCAAGTGCCACATCTACACATCTTTTAAATACCTCCAGGGACTGTGATTTAACCACATCCCTGGGCAGCCTGTTCCAATGCTTGACAACATTTTCGGTCAAGAAATTTTCCCTAATACCCAATCTAAACCTCCCCTGGCATAACTTGAGGCCATCTCCTCTTCTCCTATCACTTTGTACATTGGAGAAGAGCCTGACCCTTACCTGGCTGCACCCTCCTATCAGGGAGTGGTAAGGACTGATAATATTCCCCTGAGCCTCTTTTTCTCCAGGCTAAATGAACCAGCCTCAGTTCCCAGGGAGAAATTGCTGTGACACATTCTGTGTTGTCTTCTTTTTCCTCATAACCTTGAAGTACCTTAATTCACAGTGTGGGTGGGCAGGCTCCTGTCCCCCATTAAAAGGAAGGTGCGAACAGATCTGTCACTGTGCCTTTCACTCTGGGAGCTGACCAGCACTCTGCTTCCTGGCAGGGGAGATTTCCAACATGTCCCTTTTTTATGATGGAATCCACCCTGGAACATGATGGAGAACACTGGTGTTCTGGTGTTTCCTGGTAGGACACACAGCATGCAGAATTGTTAGGGTGGTTTTTCTACTGCAATTTTAAAAATGCTCTAAATGCATTTGAGTTTCCATTATGCGCTTTGCTTTCATATTCTGGTCTTTCTTGAGCTAGGTATCCTTTGGGATACGTGTAATTAAATTTTTCCAATTAATGGCTTATAATTTTTTAAGAGGCCAAATGCTTACCCTGCAGCTGTAATTGGTATAGATCAGGAGAAAAGCCTGTATCAGCTAGGTAAAAAGAAGAAAGTTTGTTCCTGAATTTTAAAATTTGTAAGAGGTACTTGGAGTTTTGGTGAAAGAGCCATGGGGAAAAGTGCATGTGAGCTAGTTAGATCTTGGAGATACAGAAATTTATCATCTGCCCTGCTCTTTATCACAAAGGTATTGATATTTAGGCTTTCTAAATTACTTCTTTTTAGTTTTGTTTTATTGGAGTTTTTTGGTTTTCTTTTTTTCTTTTTTCCCATCTCCTACTTATTCTGGGTAGACTCTTTGGAACCTGCAGTTTTGGCCAAAGATTTATTCTTCAAATGCTGTGGTCTATGTTATGTCCAGTCAAAGAACAGCTAATAAGCCTGTCCTGGACTGAACACATTGGATGAGGTATTTAGGAAGCAAAAAGAATGAAAGTAAAACTGATAGGTTGTCATAGATAGAAGTTACCCTGGGGTTTGCCAGAAATACAAATGCAGCAGCCCCACCCTCAGGCAGCTCCACACACACACCATTCTGACAAAACAAACAGCAAAAAAACTCTGTCAGTTGTTCCATTAAAATGACAAAATTCAGCCTCAAACTCAAACTTACAGGCCAGATTATACAGAAGTCACTTGATTGTACCTGGAAGAATCAGTTCTCTATTACCTAGACAAATTTAGATTATCAAGACTTGGTTAATTTGAATTCTGACTAACCAGAGGTGGATGTGAATGAGCAATTCTTCCTAATTCACCTAATTCACCATCACTTTTGCCTTTTGGATATGAAGAACACCAGGATTTCTGGTGGGATTACAACATTCTTTCTCCCCCTAACTGTTGGGATGGGGAAGAGGGGCATTTTTTTTATCAGCTTATATTTTTTCTGCCGTATTTCTTGGGAATGGCTCTTGATCTTCCTGTGTATAAGAACATGCATTTGGTGTGTCTGTTAGGTAAGTGCATTTCAGTAAGTGCAGCTCTCATGTCCTGTTTTAAGCTGCTGGCCAGGCTTTGGTGACTGTATTTGGCACAGGAAAGCTTGTGAGCTTCTCAGGTATGCACATCAGTCTGAATAAATTCATCAAGCAGCCTTACCAGCCAGCCATGCAGGAGAAAGTCTTGAGCAACCTCATCTGAAATGCAGTGTTGACCCTGCTTTGAACAGGAGCTTGGGTTGGATGAGCTGCTGGTCTGAATTTTGGCACAAGTTATTGTTCCATTTGGTGAATACAAACTTGCTGATAAAACCTTCTCAAAATTCAGTGGCTTGCATATTGGTTGTCCATGGAAAGTTTCCTTCTTTTCACAGCATGTGACTGGAGAGCTTCTCAAGCCTTTTAGGACGTGACTGTCTGAGAACTGCAATATTTTGGAAATGACCTGGGATGGGTGACCTGCTGTGTCTTTTCCAGCCATAATTTCTGTGACTCTGTAATTTTGAGGTTGACTTCTTCTTGCCCAATTTTACAGTTACTTAATTTCAGTATCGGGCATATTTCAAGAGACCACATTTAGTCATGGTAAGACTGTGTGGGTTGTTTTGTCTTTTTCTGTTATTTTTCAAATCCTGAAAATTGTCAGAACTTAATGTATTCTTTCCTATTCCGGTGCCACAAATAATGTTCCTACCCTGTGAGGAAAGAAAAGTCTGATTCCCCATTTTGGAATTGATGGTTGATTAAAAGAACTTGCTCCCAAGATTTGTTGCAGTTCTAAGGAGAGGTGTTAGGCTACTTCTGTTATTTATTTGTGCCAGAAATGCATTTCTGTCATGAGAATAAGGGATAGAATTGAGAAATTATGTATTTGGTTATATTTTCAGCATTTTAATCAGTTACATTTATAATGAATTATTAATACATTTTTAGAGCTAAATGCACATATACTTTGGGGACTGTGAATGTCTCCTATTTCTTTTTCTAAACAGTTCCTATAACATTGATGTGACCCTTTTCCCTGCAGAAGGCTTCCTTTTTATGCAAGAAGAAATCATATTTTGGGAAATTCATTGCCTAGTAAGAACTCTTGCACCAACACTCTTTGAAGAGAACCTTAGCCTTTGAGTTTTTGAAGTGCCTTATATCAGCATCCCTCAGGATTTATTCCATGCTTTCTATCCTAATCTGCTGCCTGCATATTTATGACACAAGCTGAGTTTGCCATTTTCTGGTATTTTTAGATTATTTTTTTTTTGTCCACAGCAATCAAAGCATGGAAACAAATCAGGATTTCATTTTGAAACAGAAGTGCATGTATGTGTGTGAATATATATTATACACACCCAAAGAGCAAACAGACCTAGAATTCTCTCACCTGGGGGAGAATCACTTGGCCTCGAATTCCTGTGGGGTCTCTGAAGAACTGGAAATTGGAGGATTAACATCTAGGTGTGAAAACACCATTGGTACTAGAGAGACTTGCTTGGGGTTTGTTTATCTTTTATTCCATTGGAGTGATATGTGGAATAATTCATAAATTAATCACACTGTTACAGCCACAAAATGTCTGTGTTTAAAATTTGTGGGGTAAAGGTAATCTTAGGTCAGAATAATCCTGGGATTGTTACCAGACTTAAAAAACTGTATATGAAATGCAATAAAAAAGATGATGGATTCAATAACAGGTTGCTCTCCAGTTTTTCTTCTGCCCTACATTCTTTTTCTCTATCAAAAGTTCCGTTTTATTTATGCATAGTTTCTTATAAATGTTCTTGAAGGAGAAATGGAAATCCTCACATGTTTTCCTTACAGGGCCTTCTGTCTTTACTGCCTCAGGTCAGTGTTGTATTTGAAAAGAAATCAAAGTAGTTAATCACTTCTTAGAACATGATTTTACATATTTTCTATTTTTGTTTGCCTTTTATTTTTTTAGAGCCTCTCCATTTTGCATGCCTTTCCAAAATTGCTTTAATTCCTGTTGAACTCCTCTGAACTTGTTCCAGTTTGTGTTTTTAAAATACAGTGCTGAATGTACTTTCCCTGGTTGAGACATAACCAATTCTGAGATGATGGGAATAATGTCTCATGCACTTTGTGGAGAAAATCTGCTTTGAAGGAACTTTATGTAGAGCCTGTAAGACCTGTTGATGTGATACAGAATGTATCACAGATAGAATAGATAAAATACCTGTTTGCCTTTCTAAAGGCTCACTTTCTCCAGCTGGCTGCTCTGCCTGCTGCCTGAACACTGGGTTCTGCAGTGATTGTGTCAATCACCAGTCTGGTTTGGGTGGTTTTTCCCAGAATGTGGCATGAATACAACCACATTCTCAGTTTGTGCTGTCTCCACCTGCACTCCCCTGCTGTCCACACAATCTCTGTCCAGCATTTGTGCACACACGTGCTGCATTCTTGAGCTGTGTCTTAAAGCTCTGAATGTTGATAGAGTGAGTGAATATTTGACCAATTAACCTTAACACTGATGGGAAAAAATATCCAACTACCTTCTTTCTCTCTTGGAAAATGAAAAAATTTTCATTTTCAGCACAAAATCCAACTGACACAAAGCCAACAAAATGCCTTGTAGTCCCTAAAAAGATACTTAGTTCTTATACCACATGAGACTATTGAACGATGCTTCACTTTAAACAAATATTTCTACTTGCACTGTGATAGTGATGATTTATCATTGAATCACGGAGTGGTTTGGGTTGGAAGTGACCTTAAAGATCAGTCAGTCCCATGGCAGGGGCATCTTCCACTATCCCAGTTTGCTCAGAGCCCCATCCAAACTGGCCTTGGACACTGCCAGGGATGGGGCAGCCTCAGCTTCTCTGGGTACCCTGTGTCAGGGCCTCCCCACCCTCACAGGGAAGAATTTCTTTCTGATATCCAATCTAAACCTACTCTTTTATAAACAGTCCCTTCCCATCTTTTCTGCAGCAATAAAAGTTTATCCAGCCTATAGACTATTTTAAATGAAGTCACTTAGCTTTATAGATATTTTTACATCCTATAAAGACATAAAGGTTTTTTGGATCATCCTTCATTTACCTATCAGAATTACAGATATATACATTTTGTTAGTACATAATACCTTTCTTTCAACAGTCTTTGTATATCTTGAGTTAATTTCGTTAGCTGAGTAACTTAGCCTGTTTTTTGTTTTCTTTTTTTTTTAAAGGAACTGCAATTTGACTATAAATATATCCAAATGCCACAGAATTCAGGGCTACAAGTCAAAAATGCTGATCAGTTTGTAAAATCTTAATCAGTCCCTCCATGAAACCTAGGGACGGACCTCTGTGGTAGCAGAAAAATTTCCAGAAATTCACCACAGTCTTTTTCCAAGCTGCAGTTTGTTCTGATGTTGCCAGACAGCTAAGAAGAGATGGGAAAAGCAGGAAATCTTTTTGGATTTAATCACAGTGCTGATTTGGAAAAGCAACTTAACAATGGAAAATATTTTTTATGCCTTAAATCATAAACACAAAACTATACAAGGTCCATGGTAGATCATGTCTGCATTAAGATAGATTGTTTTCCTTATGAATGAAGATAAGCCTTCATTTTGGAATCTGGTGCTGAGAAATCCTATTTTCTGGACATATTTATGTATTTATTTGTTTATTTTATATGTATGTATTCAGACTAGATTATTTGATTGTTGTAGTACCATTTGTTGAGGTACTAGGGACCTGTTTGCTATACCTGAAATCTTTAGATAGAACTTTTAGGTGACATTTTCCTATTTTCCTCTATGAGAAAGCTTTTCCTACACTTTTGCTTTCAAAATAGGTTGGACTATGTTGATGGGCAGTGCTTATGTTTTTACCTGAAGTTATTCAAATTCTGTTGTACAATACCCAATTTTTTGTATTTTACTCGATCAATAAAAAAGTGCTTCTTAAGCAAGATCTTGCACTTCTTGGCCTTGCATCCTCTGTGTGAAAAAGTTCTTATTTAGGCCCCTTGATCTGTTTTAGGACTTAAAAATGATGGAGACTTCAGGTAGACTGTGGAGATGAGACTGGAGGGAAGGACTGAATGCTCATTTCTGAAAGCCAGGGATGAGGTTATGAAAACGTTTTAAAATCAAGATTTCTTTTGTGTTCTAGTGCCTGCTGAAAGATGGATGATGATGACTTTGGAGGATTTGAGGTACGCTGTTTGGATAACTTTGCTTTTAAACTTGACTATTTTTACCTATATTATGGACATTTCTAGTATTTTGTAAAATATGTAACCATTTCTTCTTGTTTCCAGGCAGCAGAGAGTTACGAGTTTGGAAATGGTGAAAAGCAGACCACATCTCCTGCTATTGCTTGGGCAGCATTTCCTACAGGTATTTACAGAATCACTGTAAAAAAATCCTCAAATTCTGTGGTCTCCTCCTGCCACCACGAGGCAGTGATGCTGGCTAGCGTGCCCTAAAGTGATGGTGGGAGCCGTGAGAGTGGCGGCCCCCAAATCTCCCCTGAGACTTCTGTGGGGTGGCGGTGAGGGCACTGCATGGGTGAGGCTGCTGGAAGATAACCACGAGGATCCCAGGGCAGAACGTAGGAGCTGGACACTTCACCTGGAGTTCCAAAGAGCTTTGTTTTCTGAAGGGGTCAGAGCGAAGTGATGAACAGAATGGGTTGAGCAAGGGTTTGTAAACTCTTATAAGGGAGGTGGGTACGTACAGTAAGCAATGAGGGAACATAAAGGGGATGATCACATATTTAACTTAATCAATAGGGGTAACACAGAGGTGGGAGAAAGCTTGCACAACAAATCATCAGCAGTGAAAGGTGATAGGCATAGAAACTTCGGGAACAAACTGGGCCGGGTAAACCTGATTGACAGGGAAAGGGGCAGCACAACCGGAATGACTCGGCAGAAAAGAGGGGAAGGGAGGGAGGAGCAGGCGGATGGGCGCCCTGAGTGGCGGGAAAATTTGGAGAGAAACAGCTTGGGAGAAACCAATGTGAGGGGAAGAAATAGGGGGAACAAGGGGCGAACCATTATACAAACTGACATAAAACTATTAACTTTTAAAATACAACAACAATGAAACTTAACAAAACACACACACCACCACAATATTCTATTCCTGTCCTTATGTATTGACTGTAAAAATCAGTGCTTGGAAGAGTGTATCCAATAAAATCATGCACAATAAAAGAATAGCCAGCAGTCAAAACTTGAGCATAAGAATGTTCCTGAGCAATTATTTTGGGAAGCTGCACTTCTCAAAGTTAAACTTTATTGAGGAATGAAAGAGAAATTCAGTTTATACAGTAGAAAAGGAATGGAACTTCTTCATTCAAAGGATATTCTTTGAGTGTGGAAGATCTGTTGCAAATTGTGGGAAAACAAAAAGTAAAGTTAAATATAGGATTGTGATGAGGTCTTTTACTTGCTGTGGGGAAGAAGGGAGCGATGAGAATGATAATTTTTACTTAAGCTGTTCATATAGTTGAAAAATTAATATTCTTTATCTCAAGCAGAAGCAGAAACATTAGGGAACTGTTTTATTAATTTATAAAAGTACCTGGTGCATGTCTGGATTTTAGGAAATTGATAAATGTTTATTGATAAATGTATAATATCAGTAGAAGTAAAAGATTATGGAGGTGTTACTGATATTGTTGTGGTCTAGATTTCAGTCTTTTCACAAAACAAAACAGCACTTATGCAGCATCAGGGAAAAATAACCAACAACCCACATTGTATTGTTATGCAGAGTAAATTATGCAAAATAAGGTAGGGATTTTTCTTAACATGAGCTCGCTATAAATCATGTTCTTAAAATGTTTTTATTCATTTATTTCTGGCTTTCATCTATTACAGAATAATTAGTTTAATTTGTCATTGAAACAGAGGAAAAGAAATACTAAAGAAACAATATTTTTCCAAATAACTTTATTATTCATCTTGTCATTTTGACCAATATTTAAAATTACAGTAGCATGCTTTAATGTGTTTAATAAATTAAATCAAATACAGCTGTGCAGTGTCTGTCAGAGAAATTCAATTAAAATCCTGTAAGGTGTGTAGAATTGAAATTATTTGCACACAACACAAGTTTTTTGTATGATTTTAAGTGACAGAAGTCCTAGGGTAAGTTATACCGAGGTATTTTAAACATTTCAAAATTAAAAGAAAACGCCTGTATTCTGGATACTTTGTTACTGTAAAATCTTTACATGACTTTTTCATGCAAACATTGCTGTGAATTAATTAGTTTATTGCAATAGGCAAGGTTTTAATAGTATTGGCCAAGTGCTTCTTGGGCATTGACTTGTAGATCAATGTTCTTTAGTAACAGAAATAACTGAATTGTGTGCCCAATGTTATCTATCTATAAAGATGTTCCTGTCTTACCCTAGAAGTTTCTTAGTAAGACTTGCTGAAAAATTCAAATGTATTATGGTGCTATTGAGGTGTTTTTGATAAATTTGGGGTGTGATACCATTGTATACATCCACGATTTGTTCCAGAGGAAGAGTTACTCATCTTGTGAATTTCCTACTTATCTGCTGTTTGGAAGTTATAAAACAAATCACTGAAGCCTGTGGCCATATTTTTCAGTGTGCAGGAAGAATTCCAAAATTATTTCTAAGGCCTCAATGTTGACTTCATTACAATTTTGCCCCTAAAATTAGTCTTGGGCTTCTTACTATTTTTTTGGTAGTAAGGACCACGTGGCTGTAGATTTAAAGTGTTAGGACAGTAGATGCAATTACTTTTCTTCTAGAATAGTTTGGCTTTGGAGGAATAAAATGTGGGGAAGACCTTTGTGCTGTGAGTTACCAGAAATCATCTTGAGAGTGCATCAGAGTGTATTTTCCCACTGTGGTCACAAAACCGGTTTTAAACTCAAACTTTCTACCTGAATGTTACTTTTAACCAGAATGTTCAGGGATAGAGTCTTCAGTGTATGAAAGTTTTCAGTATAACTGAAAGTGTCCTTGAATTGCTTGAATTGTAATATCAAGAAAAGGGGAGTTGAGGAAGGAAATTTAATTTTGTTTCTGTTTGTTTTTTTTTAAATATTTTTGACAGCTGAAACCTACATGTAGGGGAACTGTGCTACAAGTAGTTTGCAACATTCTACAAAAATATGTCAAATAATTATTATATGGTCTTTTGCTCAGAGCTCTGCTGTCACATCACTTTTTAATTGCTAGATATAAGTAACATCCACTCAGTAAATATTACCCATGTGGTACATTTGATATTTGATGTCTTCATTCTGAAACTCAGTACAGAGGATAAGACTCAATGAAATGTTGATTTAACAGTTCATGTTCATCCACTTGGTTTTGTTTTCAGAATTTCTCATCACCTGGGGAATTTTAATAATTATTTGAGCTTCATTACCAGCATAAAGACACAGAATTTTCCTTGCACTAGCAAGATTGCAGGCTGTCCCTGATATCTGCTTCTATTAAAAAACTGCACGGTTCTGGCAGTTCTTACATACAAACCTATGACAGAATATTCTTAATATTGGGAAGCCACAGCTTCAGAAATTATCAGATACTTTTTAAGTACAATTCTGGCAATAACTTATATCTGCATCTTATTTCAGCCTTTTCAGGTGTATGACTTTTGATATACCTGTAATTGAGTTCATGCTTCTTTTCTCTGTGGTGCTGCAGCTCTGGTCAATGAGCAGTACATTTATTTGGAAAATCATCAGACTTAGCCTGTTGGAGTCAGGTCAGGTAGTTCCAACAGAGGCAAGTTTTTGTTTCAGGGGTTGTGAAACTGTTCCATTATGGTAACTAAGGAATGGTAAGCAGGAATGATTTAGGGGTTCTCTTTATAAGCGAATTTTGAGCTGAACTAGAATGTAATTTCACCAGTATATACACAAGAGGAATGAATTAAGAGAGCTTGAATTACAGACATAGCACATGTAATTCTAGGAATGTCTAATTTATGAATCTTTAGCATTGCTGAAAAGTGAAAAGAAGGTTTTGTAAAAAAAAAGTGTTTGAATGATACCTTGGAAAGTTGCCACCTTTTCTTGTCTTCTGCAAGGTCATGAGTTTAGTTGAAAATTTTAAACCAAAATGTTCAGGAGTGCTCACCAGTTGTTGCTCCTCATTTCCTTGGTTTCATTTTGACAACTTAAGGAGCGGGGATTTTGTTTCTGGTTTGGTTTTCTATTCCCCTCCAAGATGTTAAGCATTCATGACTGTAATTAGAACTACTGAAAGCTCCACCTGATTGTAGAAGATTCCACGTAAAACTCTGCTACCTGAAAGATGGAGTTTTATCTCTAGGATTGGACACCCCAAAATATGTGTATACCTTAAACTCTAATCTCAGCAAGTCTTCATTCCTCAGAGTGCTCAGTCTCTGTGGCTGGTTTTACTTTTGTGATAAATTGTTTATATGTGAACTATGCCTGTGCTTTGGTAATCCTCACCACAGGTTGAACACTCTCATCACAAGGATCATGCTCAGTTTTTCCATGTGAGTTGACAGTTTTAGTAAGAGAACCACATTATTTTAGCTGGTTTTCCATCAGATGGAAATTGATTTAAAACTGAGACTGAGGACATTAAGTGATAGCATAAAGCTGAGACTTTAATGTTTGTTTAGGTACAAAAATATCATCTTCTATGTCACTTCATTGCCACTTGAACTAACAGAGTAGGTAATTGTTATAGAAAGCTGCCTTTGAAAGGAGACATTTGGAATGGGAGAGGAGTTTTATCTTAAGGTACATAAAAGAAAGCCAAAAAAAGTCCTGTTTCCAGTTCTGGAGAAGAGTTAACTATTAAAATGTAGTTACCTAAACTGGTTCCTGTTCTGTTTGCTGAAGTACTCTCCTCTAGGCTTTTTAGCCAAGTTTCCATCTTCTGCTGAGCTGTGATTTTTTTTTTTTCCTGAATTTTTTGGCCACATCCAGATCTACTATCATTGCAGTTACCCTACTGATACTTTTCTGCCTCATGGTCTATTTTCTTTATTCTTTTCATTCAGTGAGGTTTGCATGTTCCTCTGTGTTATACCTGAATCCTAGAACTGGGCGCCGAAGAAGCTGGGACAGAGAGTGCCTGGATTCAAGGATTAGTTTGTCCTTTTGAATGCCTCGAGGCCAGTTATACACACTGGTTTGTGCAGAGTACTTGTGCAGTATTAAACAGGGATATCCATAGGCTGAGCCTTGCTCCAGGCTAGTGGCATCTTTTGCATGTTGCCAGACTTGTAGTGATAATGGCAGCTGCTTTTTCTGAAACAATTGGATGTGCTTTTTTTGCCTTTTGCAAAGACACACTTGGAACTGACCTTGTCAAAGTTTGCAGGACTTTGCTGTTAAATTAAAAATGTGTGCAAAAACTTTCTCTTTTCTTTCTTTTTATTTAGTTTGTTTAGTTTATGTCTTTTTTAAAAACAAGATTTTCTGTTGTGCTGGGTTGGTAATGCTGATCCACTGCTCAGGGTTTTTATAGCATAAAATTTGGTATAGAAGAACTCTCAGTCCAGTGTTAATTCCACTTCAGTTTTATTAGCTAGAGAGTTACTTATTTTGTTTTCTTTTTATCTCTTACAAAATATAAAGCTGTTGTATTGTGTGTCTTGTTAAGCTGTTTGTATGTGGCTTCTAAGACAGCTATGGATTTTTTTAACTTTAAAATGTATAAAACTTGGGAAATCATAAGTATGGTTTTCCCATTGACTGAAACTGATTAAAGATCATGCTGAGCCTGAAAGGCTGCATGAATCAAAAGAGACAGAGTTAAAATGGATCCTTTTGAGAGCTGTTGTCTTGTAAAACAACTGTGTAAATTAAAAGTCTAAATTTATTGTGGCTACAATTTTGATTGTCCTTAAGTAGTTACTACTGAAAAACACGGACACTTTGAGTGGAATTACTTTCCAGTGCAATTGAATTAAAAGAGGTACATAAGCTTACATTGGTATGACTAGATTTGTGATGGGTTTTACTAGGCATGGACTCCAGAAAAAGAACTAATTTTTGGGTGGTTCTTCATATTGTGTGTGTTTTCTGTTTCTAGTTCCTGAAGTCCATAGATCTCCTGATGTTCTCCTGGAGCACTCTGTGCCTTCTTCCTGTCTGCTTCCTTCTGACTCTTTCCTTTTGTCAAGTGATAATGTGGCAACAGCTATTCAAACAGGCAAGAGTGTGATAAATCCAGCAGTTCCTGAAGAACAGGTAAACCCATGATTTTTAATCTTCAGCGCGGGAACTCAATGTATTAAATGTCGGTGTTGCATCTTTTCTGTGCACATTTAGGTTGAAATGCTTTTTATGGGCAAAACATCCTTGGATTTCCATGATGCAGACTTTGAAGAAAAATTATTTTTAAGTTGTTTATGAAACCTATAACTGATAGAAGCTATACTACTTTGATCTGAAGAAAGATAACTATTGGAGTTATTAAAAGTTAAAGGCATTCTGATGGTGCTGGGCATGCATGAAGGAAATATCAGCAGGAAGGTTCCCTCAAAAACACTGGCTACTGTTAAAGCTTGTCATACTTTTATGTTTTCTCAAACATACAAGTGGTTTGAGGATTAGGTTTTTAGGATTTTCAAGATGGGACTCTGAGCAACCTGGTCTAGTGAAAGGCATCCCATTCCTGCCCATGCCTAGGTCATTGGAAGAAGATGATCTTCAAGGTCCCTTCCAACCCAAACCATTCTATGATTAAAGAATTAACATTTAATCTTTACCTAATTATAATCAAATTAATTTTAGGAGTGGTTAAATTTTACTTTGCTTTACTTTGGTTTTTCTCCATTACTTTTAAAGTTGATTTTTTTTTTTTTGGTGGCCTAGTTGTGGGTTCTTAACCTCTCAGGTGGTTGCAGTGCTGAGAGCTGAGCTTTGTTTCTTTCTGGGGTATGAAAATGTTTAGTTTTTAACTAAACAACTAGGTGAGCAAGGAAGGGAAAAGCGTTTCTGCCTGGATTTTATCACAAAAATTCTATCAGAATCACAAAAGCTGCTGCAGATGAGACTTAAATAGATTTACCCTTCTGATTTTTTTACTGACATTAATTGCAGTGACCCCCATTTAAACATGTTAATATATTGTAAACTTCCTTGTTTCAGGATGTGGGGTAGTACATACTTAAATTTAAAAAGGCTCTTGCCTCACTGTGAAGCAATCCGTGTTTTGGCTATTTGTCAACCCTCCTGTTTTCAGCACTTCCTTGGTTTTTCTTTTTCAGGTAGACTCAACAAGTTTTAAGGCTGCTCCTGATGAAAGCTGAATTTCATTATTAAGTCAGATTTTCATTTTCTGATCATTTAAATGCATTTCTTTAGAGCTATTTAAACAAAATTCACAAAATACAGGTTTTGGTTTAACTGAGCCGTATCTTTTTCCTTTGGGTGGCATCTGTATGTTCACATTTTCAGAAAGACTGTGGCACAAATTGTGAATTAATAAATTAATTAATTACCATTTTGTGTTTGTTCTCAGGCAGGCTAATGTTCTGGGGAAAGCCTATAAAAAGTGAAGAAGAGATGCAAATTATATCAAAGAAATTTATTAATCCAAAAGTTACGGGGTTTGTTTTCTTGAGAGGGAGGAGTGTTTGTTTTCTTTCTTTGACTGATGCCAGCCAGGGTAATTTTCTGTGTTGAAGGCTCTTCATCTGGCCCTTTGACAAAGTTTTGATAAGTAAATTTCTTTTACTGGAAAGATGATCATAAAGTGATTTTCTTCAGCCACCACAGATCCTGCCTTTTTAAATTTTGGCTAACAGTGAATAACCTTCAACCTTTCTTGTTTGAGTTAGGCCAGCAATTTTAGCTTTTGTATTCTCTGGAAAGAGCACTTGGATTATTCCAGAACACTAAGGCTTAGGGGTATTTTTAAAATTATAAAGTCATTTAGTTAGGTAATCTTACAGAAAAATAAAAAAATACACTTTATTACTTCAGACTATGTGTGTGTGCAAATTCTAGTTGTAGTCCATATTTCAGTTTTTCTCATCTTGTTCTGTTCAGCTACTGACAGACCCATCATTCCTTAAATTCTCTGTAATGCAGGAAATAGTACAAATTAAAAAACTTTATTAGAAGGTCCTGCTGAAGGGAGTTGAGAGCAGGTCCTTAAACATTATTTTGAAATGGAGATGATTTTGCACTAAGGAGTAAACCAAAGGGAAATGGTGGGCAGAAAACAAAAATAAAATATTCTTATACCTATTAGAGGGTGGTGTTAGTAGAAATGTATTATTTTATAATTGTATCTCCAGAGCCTCTTGAGGTTTCAGATTAAAAAATCCTTCCCTATTGCAGGTTCCATAGTCACAGTTTTTGGTGGTGCTGGACTCTAATCTTGAGTAGTACTCAGAAATGAAATTGGCACATATGGCTTCTCTTTGCTTCTTACAGGAGAATTCAGAGCACAAACTGCAGTTTTCTCTCTGTCTGTTTTGTCTGCTGTATCTTATATATTCACATACAGTCAAGATCTCAGCTGGTTTTGCTTTTTACTTTATTTGAATCCTTTGAGAAATATTTATAGGAAAGTCAATGCATTATCTGAATGTTTGGAATAAAAGATGTTGAGGGGTGGATTAGGTCAGATCAGTCAAACCTCTCTTTAGTAAAGACACTGAGATGTTCCTTTCACCACCCAAATCTCAAGCATGCTTGGCTTTCAGATTGTTGAAAAAGTTGAAGGTGAATTAATGTACCAGTTTTTTGCTTGGAGTTCTTTTGTGGCAAAAAGAACAAGTTTTTGCCCCTTCCTTTATTTTTTTAAAAGGGGAGAAATAAAGCTTTGAATTTTGTTACTTATACCACAAAATGTTTTAAACATCACCTTATTTATTTGTGTTATTTTCTGAAAGTGTGGGCTTACCTGTTTTCTGTACTTCCACAGTTTACTCAAATAGCAACCACTAAACGTTTAGAGATGTCCGAATTATTTTTATTCTGTTAGTCTAGCCTAAGGATGAGATACTTATTTTAACACAAACCCTTTGTATTCCCTCTCTGTGACCACTGATTGCAGTGTGCACTGGGTGAAAACATGGAATGACTAATCCAAGCAGAGATTGTTTCCCTGAGGCATTGAGAGAGATTATTCAGTTCTACTTTTCTCCTATGAATTAGAGTCAAGCAGATATTGCAGTTGCCTCTTCAAATGTAATTGAAGACAAGACTTTAGCTGATGTTGAGACAAAGAGAATAAATGAACCCAAGAGCTGCCTTCAACAAGCTGTTGCAAACCTCGAAATCAAGATTTGCAGTGCTGAAGAAGAAAAACTAAAACTCAAAAAGGTATGAATAGTAATTTTGAAGGAAAACATTTGGCATTTATATAGGAATTAAATATAGGTGGAGCTGGCAGAGGTTTAAAATGAATTTGAAATTCATTTTTTTCATAGCAAATAGCCAAATTCCAGAGAAACTGGCCAAATTTAGAATCTTACAATCATTTAGGTTGGAGAAGACTTCCAAGATTATCAAGTTCAGCCTGTACCAGATCCCCATCTTGTCACCAGCATAGAGCACTGACTGCCACATCGAGGCATTCCATGGACACTTCAGGAATAGGGACTCCACCACCTCCCAGGGCACCCCCTGCCCGTGCCTGACTCCCCTTTCCATGGAGAAATTCCTCCTGATTTCCCATCTGAACCTCCCCTGGCACAACTTGAGGCTGTTTCTTCTTGTCCTGTCCTTTGTTTCCTGGGAGCAGAGCCTGACCCCCACCTGGCTGCAAGAGATAAGGTCTCCTTGAGTCTTTGGTTTTTTCCAGGCTGAGCCCCCTCTGGTCCCTCAGCCTCTTCTCATCAGATTTGTGCTCCAAACCCTTCCCCATCTCTATTGTCCTTTTCTGGATGCTCTCTAGAGACTGGCCAGAACTGGACACAACACTCGATTTAGCTGATTTTTTTTAATTTTTTTTGTTTTATATCTGGTGTCTATTTTAGGCTGAATTTTTCTAAAGTGTCAGGGAAAAAACACTTTTTTAGCCTAACTGGTAAAAAAGAAAAGGGACAAAAAAAAAAGATGCAAGCTTTCTCAGTGTGAGCTTTGTTTTGATTTTTTTGGGGGTTGGAGCACTAGTAGCTAAATTCTTCATATTCCTTCTGACCTGAATACAGTAAGAGCACCAAGCAGGGCTGTGCCTGTAGTTACACATCTGATTTAGCAAAAGGTCACTGAGGCATGGGAGAGCGAGTTTAACTTCTGTTATTCTTAATACTGTTTCTTGGGAGGCCTCAAGTCGTGCTGGGGAAGGAGAAAGCAGCTTGTTGGAAATGAAAATGAGGGTGAATAACTCGAGCCAAGAATGAGGAGGTCTGCAATGGGCTGGTTTTGCTAAGTGTGTGAAGGAAAGGTTGGAAGGGAAGCAGGAATACAGGCTGGAAGAGGAGACAGGTTGAGAGAGAGGCTTTATATTGGTGTCCCACAGTCTGTTTCTGTCTCACCAGTGGAGTCTCTCAAAGTGTTTTGACTATTTTGTCCAAAAGCAGGGTTGAACTAAGCAGACCTGCTCTTTCTGTCCTCCTCGTGACCCTCTCAGTTATGCCTTTGTTTGAATAGCTGTGCAGTGACCTGGCAGGTCATTTGTTTCTATACTGGCTTCCTGCATGGCTTGGAGAAATAGCTGCTCTTGAGCAACTGAAAGGGTGCCAGCAGCTTATGTACAATAGCAATGACTGCATTAAGGAAAAGTAAAAATCTTTAGCTCTTTGTACAACAAATAATTTTGAAGTTTATTGTCACTGCTGTTATTCTCCTTCCTCTCTATTGGTTCGTGTTGGGCAGGCTTCCAGAGTGGCTCTCTGCAAGATCCCAGATTTTATTCATTTTGGAGATGTAGATAGAGATCGTTGTATACATGGATATATGTCATAGGATTCCTGTCTTTTCAGTGAAAACATTTGCTGACAGTACATTTAATATGCTGGTTTTCAAGTACAGAAAGGCAGAGTAAGATACTAAAAATATGAAAATAATTGGAACAGAACAGAATAGTTCCAGTTGGAAGGGATCTGTAACAACTGGTCCAGCTGCCTGAACCCTTCAGAAGTTAGAGGATGTTATTAAGGGCACCTTGGCCACTTCACATAGGTCATCCCTTATACATGGCACATGCCTTGGGTTTTAAATACCTCACACTTGAAAATACTGTGCCAATTTAAAGACTGCAGTCAGATTTTTGTTGCACAACCCTTTATCTCTGTGATTATTAAGACCGCAAATATCACAGTTATCAGAAATTAAATTTGTTTGAATGGTTTAATGAATCTGTATTTTCACGATTTGCAAATGTTTGTAATTTCATGTGTTTTATTTTACAAACTTTGTAGGAATTGGAATATTTGCTGGAAAAACATAGTGTGCTAGAAATGGATTTCTTGAACGAAAAAAAAGAAAAAGTGCTTCCACATCAAGATCATTACAAGACACTCCAGGTAATTTCTTTCTTGTAGTATCTTTGTTTTTCATGAGAGTTTTTTATAGAGTATATTTATGTCCAACAAATATTCTTTTAGGCATCTGTGAGCCTGCTCCAAAGCCTTTTGAATTTAAAGAATTTCTGAGGTTTTTACATCAGAGCCTGATTTTTTACATTAGCAGGAATGTAAGTTTAATATCCCACTTGCCTAACTACATTTTTGTTACTCAGATCACTCTTCCTTGTTAGGATCTATTTCATAAAACAGATGAAAAGAAAACCACTTTGCTCAGTAGTTGTGTTTAACAGCATGACTTAGCATGTTCTAGATTGCTATGGCCAATTGTTTCTGCTGTCTTACCTAACTTCAGTATGGAATAATTCATGCTGCATAATAAAAATCTATTAAGTGTAATTAGATGATAGACAATGGAATTAGAATTGTTTACATTCTAAAATTAACATCTTCCATTAAATACATGTGTAAAATTTCGCATCCCAGACAAAATTTTCATTGAAGTTTTCAGTCATCTTCCAGTGTTAGAGAAAAGCAAACTATGTTTCAGCATTTCAGAAGTTTGTGTCTGTAACTCAGCTTCACTTAGTTTTTTTGCTGCTGTGGATGGTCTTTAATAGCTATTGCATTGTTTCCCATTTTTACTTAAAGGGTTGCTGTAATAATTTGTTTTGAATTCCTGACAGCAGTACATTCTGGAATTTACAGTAATATAATTATCTAATACTGGTTCTTTTCCTTTTTTGTGTGTAACACTTTACTCAATGAAAGAAATGTTTGCTTAACCATTATATAAAAGGAAATTTAGCTTAAACCCCTCATGGTTTATGGAGTACCATAGTGGTTAAAGTTATTGGTTATCCTAAACAATAGAATGGGTGGATTTCATGTTAATACCTACTTGAAGATCACTGTGAATTTGAATAGTGGAAATGCCACTGAGGTTTGCAGCTGTCAGTCTGTATCATGTCTTTGAGTCAGGTACTGCAATTTTCAAAAATGGCAATAAAAGGGTCATAACCTTTAACTTTTAAAAATGCTCATGTGCTTCCTCTTGTCTCTTCTGGGTACAGCCAGAATCAAACCAGAGGAGGAAAGTGAGTCATGCTTCTAGGAGTTGCCTGTTAATGTTACTTTCATGAGACTTGAATTGTGGATGCCTCCTGTTACTACAACTTTTGTCTTTCTCCTCTGGCTCCTGCAACACGAGGGTCACCACCTGTGGCCACACACGGAGCAGAGCTGGCAGCTCCCGAGGACAGATGTCTGTCCCACTGGCTCTGCCTTTTCCAGTAGAAGCAGCTGGTTATTAGTGCTGTTGACCTGAAAAGCTTTAAAGCAGACTGCAGTGGTGCCTCTGGCACAGCTTTGGGAATTCTCAGGATGAGGTTTCCAAGGGAACCGATGCCAGCATCCAAAGCTGTAGGTGTGCATTGACTTAATTCCTTTTAAATGAAATTGCTGTGTTAATGTTTGAGTAAAAAGTATAAAACCAATGCCTCAGGAGACTTTTCTAACTGCCTTTTACATGAACATGCACTGTTTCATGCACCTTTATATTTACTAATTAACTGGCTTCTGGCACTTGGGTCAGGGAATTCTCAAAGGTTGCTCTAGATATAACAAAGCCAGTCAGTTAATCTGATTTTTAACAAGGTGGTATTTAGATAAGACCCTTTTTTTGAAGAAGAAGAGTTACTGTGCTTAGTTCTGAGAGATTTCAGTGATCTTTGTCAACTAAGTCACTAATCTAATTTTTTTTACATCTTTTCCTATTGGTTTCTGCCTCAGTCAAGGGTGACAGTTATGTTATCACAGTTTTGTTCTCACAAAATTGCATCCATTAAATATGCTTAAGGTTTTTTGATATAGAAAAAATAAGTTTGAAAGGCAAGGTAGGTACAAAAAAATACTTTCTCTGAGGTGGGTTACCATTTTAATGAGGCAAGTTTTGTTCTGGACTAATCACAAAGTTTCTTCATCATACGTGTGCAAAAAAGCCTTAAACTGAATTTGGTAGTTCTGAAAACTGAAGAATTGAAGGTTAGTGATAATCAGTATTCCTAAGCATGGGAGGCAGAATCCCAAAGCTTTGGTATAGTGTTAACATTTAACCAGTGGATGACAATAGATGTTGCTACATTGATCAGTGTGTAAAACCGAAAAGTAAAAAGTTCTGTGTTTCATCTAAATAAAATTAGCTTTAAAAAAAAATCAGGATTGAACAGACCATGTAGTATTTTTATATTCTTAACATTATTTACATATCTAACTGCAACAACCAGAGACAGTAAAGGGGCAGAAGTGAGTTCCTAAACAGAATAAACAAATTACTATTAACTGGTATTATAGAGTTTTTTTGATATTTAATGCAATGGTCTCTTTGAGGTCTTGAATTCATATAAGCTAATAAAATTGGAGATATTATTCCCACATTCCTACCTCAGTGTTTGTAGTATTTAAGAGGCAGAATAGCATAGTATATTTCTAACTTCTTTACTTGTAAATTGGAACTGAGTTAAAATTGCTGTGGGAAGAGTGATTTTAGGGGCTTTGACTTGTGTCCAGTGTTGCAACCATAGAGTTGCAACCTTAGCCTTATAATTCCTTGCTTATTTTAGACAGCAGAGAAACAGGTGCAAATGTATGTCTGATTTTTATATTTTCTAGGTTGGTATGTTAGTTTTATATTTTTTCGTTTTTTGATCAGAGTATATATATTTATCTCAACTTTTAACACTTCAGCTCTTCCTTAGATGTCAGTTGCTACATATTTTTAAGTCATTTGGAGCTAGTAAGTCATACAAGGTTTTGAATATAATGCAGATTTAGTGGTCATTTAATCCTAGAATTTTGTTGTAGCCACATTACAATAAGTTGTAGAAATAAGCAAAGGCTTCATTTTAAAACTACCAAACTCCAATTTGTAATACAGTGAAAACCATCAATAGCAAAATTAACATTCCTGTTCAGTAGGTGATGTTCTCTTGTTCACTAATCACTGAGGGAACACTTAATTTGAGAAGGGAAAGTAGTGCCTGCTTTCCACTGCTCTGAACAGGAACTTAATTCTTCGGACAGATTGTTTAGCTGATAAAGCCCCTGATGTTTGGTCTATCTACAGACAACTGCTTTTGATGATTCATTGAGAACTGGATCATACTTTTCACTGCTATTTGTTTGATTTACCACACACTCACATTTGAAGAAGTGCTGCATTGCCACTGGAAAATTCTAGTTGCGGTTATACACATTTTTTCCCATCATCATCCCTTTCTGGAAGTTAAGCAGGCTGTTTTTCTAAAGAACAATATCATTGCCGTGGTATGACCCTTCTTTTTGAAATAAACTTCTTTTTTATCTTTTCACAACGGACTTCTGTTCTTCCAACTTAACAAACCTCTAGTTGTTATGAAAACGCCAACAATTTTTTTTCTTTTGGAAACCATTGTTTCTGTTCCAACTTTCTTTAAGGAACATCTTAAACATTTTTATTTTAAAAGGGACTATAATATGCTTATTTTATGTAGCAGTATTACTGTTATAGCAAAGAATCATGATTGGAAATGAATTGGTTGGTATTGTGACTTCACTTTACATAACATTTTTGTGTGTAAGAAAAAAGGTCAGATAAGCTCCTTGTTTGACTTGATTTTCAGAAGGGCAGGAGAGGAAGATTATCCTAAGGAAAACATTGACAGAACAGTGCAGAATGATCCAAAGGAAGTTCAGTAGGTCATGCAGTAACACCTAGCTGGGATTAAAGGTAACAATAACCTAAGTTCAATCATTGCAGGTGTTAGGTGTTGTTTCATTTATGTATTTCTGTAGTTGTTGATGTTTTGGGAGATTTTTCATTTGAGCACCTGTACGAATGTCACATTTAAATTATACAGCTTCAAATTATGAGGAAAAGTCTTTAAATGCAGTTATATGAAGATAGAAAATGGTAAACCTGAGATTTTGGGTCAGTTTGTTACCTCTTAACTCTGAGGGATGGCTTTATTTTTATTTTGATTAATATGGCATGTTGTTTTGGAGGTTTTTATATATTAGACCCATCTATCACACAAATTCATATGAACCAGAATGCATATTTGGTTGTGTCTGTCTCCTTGTTTTTGAAGCCAGTGCTTCCACTTCCCTTTTATGTCAGAGTTTAGTGATGTTCATCCATGCAGGCCTCCTGCTGCCTGTCCTTGACTTCCCGCTTGTCCCTATGGACCATTCTTGAGTTTGGAGGAGGTAATCCCTGAGCAAGAACCAGTTCTTTTGGAACCCTCTCTCTAGGGTGGTGTCCCCAGGCAGAACCCAAAGAGTCCAAAGCCTTCTTCCCTCAAGTCCAGTGTTGTGATCCTTGGTTTTGCCTCTCTCCTGAACTCTCCATCTCATGGTCANAGTTTGGAGGAGGTAATCCCTGAGCAGGAACCAGTTCTTTTGGAACCTCTCTCTAGGGTTCCAAAAGACTGCCCTGCAGTCAGGGCAGATCTTCACATCCTCAGAGACTCCTCCCGTGTTTTTAAGGCTCGGGTCCCACAGAATGCCTCATGGATTGTTCCCTGTGTTCCAGGGCTTGTTATCTGTGTGCCCCAGGAATCTCCTGGATCTCTGCGTTGTCCCACTGGCAGATTCTGGGGTTGGACACATTCTTCATCACATAAGGCTCCCTCCTGCTGTCTGGAGAAGGTCTCACCTGCCCTCATTCCTCTGGGGACTGGCACAGCAATTCCCACTTTGCTGGCCTGCCTGCTAGTCCTGACCCCCAAATCCTTCACTGATCCCCTGCTCCAAAACAGAGCTCCAGACATTCCAACTCCTCCCTCACACACGAGGCGACTCCCTGTCATCGCCTTCCTGGCCTTTCCTTCCAGGAGAGTGCATTTATGATCCTGGAAAAGGTGTTCTGCAGGAGGTTGGAAACAGGTCTTGGAGGTAGGTGGTTTTTATGGCTGGAGTACTAGAAAATGTATGTTTTCTTACAAAACTAATATATGACTTACATCCTGTTAAACACTATCTTCTAAGAAAATATTTAGGTTGGTTTTAGCTGCAGACATAGAGGAGACAGAATGTTAATAACAAAAAAAAAATAGGTGTGAAAAAAAAGTTTATGTACTGTACCTGCAAACAAATTTATAAATGAGATTCCAGGAAATTTCATGGGTCACAGCAGGGTTTAAAATTATGGAATATGGAAAAAGAGGGAATTTCAGAAAAGACACTTTAACAGATAGCAGGGCATCTTTTTGCTGAACTGCTAAAGGTATTTATGGATATGGCAACAATCCCTTGCCCACCTCTTTTTCAAGTGAGTGCCAGATACCTCACGTTTATTTATTCACCTTTAAGTTTTTTAATGTTACTTTCTGTACTCTTCTTTCAGACACTCATTTTTATTCAAAGTCTTTATTTATTAATAATTTCAGAGCTGTTTACATTTTGGCCTGTTTCCCCCCTACCCTCGCCGCCCCCCTCTACCCCCCAGTTTTGATGTCTTCTTTCCTCTAAATTATTTTTCCATCCATGAAGAAAAATAACTTTTTTATTTCTATTACAGAAAGATTCTGCTCTTTTGCCTTATGTTTTCCTTTTAAACTTCAATTCTTTTATTAATTGTTTTGCTGTCTTGTTTCAGAATTATTTATTAGAAGTGTGGATGTAAAACTAAGCATTCTAATTTTGTTTTAAAAATATATCTCTCTTATGCTGTTGTGCTGTTATTTAACTGCTTTGAGATGCCTAACTTGCCTTATAGACTGATATTCAGTTACAGTCATAGGGCATGACAGGCTTTTTTTTTTTACACTTATGTGCCTCCTTCTCCTCCCTAAATTTAAAAGTATTCCAAAAATCATGCTTAAATAACTGTCATTTTCTTCGTGTGCAAGTAGGTACCAGCAGAATAGTTTTTTTTTAACCAAGTTTTGTGTCCTGACTGCTTTGTATGTGTCCTGATCTGTTTTATGCCAATGCATCCTGTATTTATTTGAGTGCATTTACTGATTTATGGTCCGTGTGTTCCTAGTTCCTCGCAGCTGCTGCACATCTTCATTTGCACATTCACAGCGAGTGCATTCAGAGGGATTAATCTTTTTCTCCTACTTAATATGGAAATTCTACTTAAGAAGGTTGTGAAATGCCCAGATATATTTAGCACTGATTGGTTAGAGTTCTTTACCACCAGTCTTGCTTCATCAAGATCTTCACATCAAGGTTTTTCTAGCTGTTGTAGGAGTAATATTGTGTTAGATTTTTGAAGGAATAATGAAAATGTGCAAAATTTATCCAAAACGAAACCTGTGTAGAAAGGAACTTGGGTAGCTGTAATGCTAAGACAATACTTAAGGCCAATTATTTGTTACATGAGTAAAATTTAATAGAGATTGAAAAAGTTTAAAGGTGTAGCAGGTTAATGAGATATAAAATTTTCAGCAATCTGCAGCCATTCATAGTTTATTAATGAACTGTGAACCAGACAAGATGATTTAGCAGTTAAAGGGAAATGTTGCAATGCTTGCAGGACAGTGATCTGTTACTTGGTGCGCCCCTCCTTAAAAAATGGGAACATTTTTTAATTTTTGGAGTGCCAAAGCATCTCCATGTCTCTGGGTCCACCCCAGTCCTGTTTGTGTTCAGTGTGAGGCATCTGAGACAGGGTAAATATTGTGAGTACTTGAGCATAACTCACCACCAAAATAGTAAATCCTAGCCAATATTAGCCAAAATTAGTTAATACTTTTAAAATAATTTGTACTTCCTGTTTATACACTTGGAGGCATAAGATGCACAGCAAATATCAGGATGATGTTTTGGGAAGAAATTTGAAGGATTGTCCCTTCATTGCTCTTTACCTGTTAAATCATCTTATTTGGTTTATAATTCATTAATGAACTATGAATGACTGCAGAATGTAGCTTAATACATTACTGAAACTTTTATTGCTAAAATAACCTGTTACACCTTTAAATTTACTTTTCCAATCTGTATTAAATTTTATTCATTTATAGTATACACTTGGTGTTGAAATACAGTTTACTTGTGTTTCTAAACCCAGCTGAAATATATAGTTTGCTAAGTATTAAGCAAATTTATTTGTATAAATGTATTCTATCTAACTAATTCACACACTGGAAGTTATAGCCAAGAAACTCTTGTGATTTACATATCAAACTTGAATTTGTTCATCCCTTCTAAGTTACCTCAGAAACTTCCTTATTAATTATGCCTATACACCTCTTTATTTGAGTGAACTGCCAAAATGTTAATATGTAGGCAAAGTGTCAACAAGTAACTAATATTTTAAACTACTGCTAAAGGTGGGTAACAGGTCACTTCTACATAACTCCTGATATTGAGAAAGCAGTTCCAGAGATAAAGTATTGGTTATTTTACTGTTGCTGCTCTTAAATAAATAAATAACGTTTTGCTGCTGAGACTTGTATAAGGTTTTTTCCTCATTAAAGACTTCAAAGGTCCAGAAAGCATGTGACATTTAAAATAATCATGTACTTAAACTACTGAGAACTTTTTTACTATTCTTGGCAAAAGTTTTATCACTGAAAGAAAGCTGATACTAATGAAAACTAGAACATCTGTTCTTAAACCTGGAGGATATTGAGATAAAACATTTTCCTGGTTCTATGCAATTCCTTAAAAATAAACCTATTACTTGAATGTATTGATAAACACATGCAGTGTTTTGGTTTTGGATATGCATTACAAATTAAACCATTCTCAGGCAAGTAATTGGTTAGGATGATCAACATTAATTTCCAGAAGTGAGTACCATAATGACAAAATGAAATTATGAAAATGAAGGTCTGAATAATGCTTTAAAATAATCTAAGGCATTGCGATAAAGGACTGAGAGAAATTCTGAATTTCTTCAGTTATTATATTTTTTTTTTATATTTTAAGAATAATTTCAGCCAGTAAGTCTGTGCTTAATGTACTTCCTTTTTATATAGGGAGAACATAAATTTCTGTGCTACGTTTTCAAAGGGCTGAGTTTGCCTGGCTTTTGAGATGAGTAAGGAGTGTGTCATTGAAAAGCAAATTTCCATTGACCTGCTAGGCAGATAATTTGCAATAAGTCTTGATAACTTCAGGGAAGCTCAGGAGGAAAACACAGTTTGAGCTTTTAAATAACAAAGAACGGAAAATGTTCTGAAGGCTCCCTTATATTCAAACTTTATAACTGGAAAGGTACTTTATATGCTTGAAGAGCCTTCTTGTTAATGATAGGCAGAAAAGGAGATCCTTTTCCATGTTTTTGAGCTAAAACCGAATTCCAGACAATGTGGGATGTTTGCTTTTATGAAAATACTTTCTTAAATACTTTGTTTAAAAGAGTAAATAAAACAAAGGAAAAAAAAAAAAAAACCAAAAAACTTGAGAAGGGTCAGTAGAGGGAACAATTCTGGGGTTTCATATGGAGTGTGATTACATCTGCCCCTTGGGAGTTCCATTACCTGCACAGAATCCCCAGTGGGAAAACAGCTGGGCTGGTGGGGAGTTCCCTGAGTCCCTGGGACTTGGACTCACTGCTTATAAAGACACATTTCAACTCTGTGTCACTCTAACACATTCAGTGATGTTGTTTTAAGATAAGTTATTCTTAGATATCCTATGCTGTTATTTTCTATAAATGTGGTGACGGTTGTCAGTTGAGGAAAAATTATTCAGGGCTTTCAGCCAGAAATGCAGTGGACATCTCCCTAGCCAGAAGAAAGGGGATATTGTAGCTAACAAAGACTAGAGGAATAGGCTGGAGATATTTCATATTTCACATAATATTTTCATTAGCGAGTTCTCTCATTAATAGGGGTCTAGTGGCACTTGCCCTCCTGCTTACATCAAATTTGTCTGTCTTTACTTTCATATTTTTTGAGAAATTATTATTTGTTAAATAAAAATAGCAGCTCTTTGAGGCGTGTTGCAACTCCTGTGACAATATTTTATTGACTTTCAACACAGCCCCATTCTGTCACTACCAGTTAAATTACCTTATCCTGTACCAATCACTGACATAGCTGATGAATCTTCCATTGCACAACAGAAACACAGTAGTATTTTATAAGGAAGAATAAATTTTTTATTAATTTTTATGATATTTTGTATTTTTAATTGGTGCTGCACTACTTTACGTTTTTAAATGTGGCCTCCAGTCCTTTAAATACCTTTACATATGCTTAATAAATCTGCATACATCCAGTTGAGAAGGCTATATTCCAGCAGGATTTGCTTTCCCTTTTTGCAAACACTTTTAGCCAAGAGCCTTACTGTAAGCAATGTTTGTGCCCCTCTGAAGAGGGGAGCTGCTCAGAACAAGAACGTGTCTTAATCATGATTTTTCTCATCTGGGTAAGCCAATTTGTGGGAGGTCTGACGTAGTGTAAAATACCAAGAAGTTTCAAACCAAGCTAAAACACAGCTCAAGATTTCTATCAAATTCAGTCCTAATGCTACAGCCTTTTTAAAATGTATTTACATTTTAATTTCTCACGTACAACAAAGGAAGGGTGAGCTTGTTTTTGCCTCCTTGCCAGTTGGCTTGGAGAAAGGAACTGAGGGACTTCGAAAGGGGCGGTGTTTTTATGGTCTGGGTTTGTAGAGTTAGAGGAAACAATGTTTGTGTCCAAATTAGAACCTCTCTGCTTCTCCCTCTCATTCTTTCAGCAACAACGGAGTTCTTACTGAGGAGGGAAAGTTTTGGCTGCTCTGGGATATTTGGTGGGGTTTTTTGGTTTTGGGGTTTCTTTAGGGGGGAAATGGGGAGATTGCCTTTTTGTTTTTAACTGCAGCATATTGAATAGATTAAAGAGGGAGCTTGGAATTACTGTAGTTCAAAATAAAAAATTCAAATATGAGAATCGTGGTTTTAACATCGTTGGAGGGAAAGACAGAGTGAGGGGTGGAAGAAAGTAATGGGTGTTCTAGAAACAAGGAAAGGGCAACAAGGAAAAGATTTGGAGAGTGAATGTCAGATACAGTAATGGCAAGTCAGTCTGACTAATATTTATGCATTTAACAGAGTATTTCTTTCAATTTTGTTTAAGTGTTAATATCATCAAGATGAAGAAGTAAATGGAGTGTATAAAAGTGTCAAGAATCTTGAGTTCTATTACTCTTAGACTATATTTTGAAAAGCACAGGTATATGTCTGTTTTTGTTATTTTCACTGTAACTTTAGAATTCTGAATATTTATCTGTATGAATCCATTTGCTTTTTGTGGTCAATAATAATACATTTTTAAAATAGATCAGTTGACATAGCTTAATGATCTGTAATTTTTAAAATTTCATAGGTCTGTGTTTTTCAAATCACAGTTTAATTAAAAAAAAAAATCCAATTAAAACCCAACATAGCTTTTAGTTACCTCTGAGTAACTTAATGTAGCATCAATCATTGCTGACTCTTTCCGAATGTTCCATCTGATGTTTTCTGGCTTAACTTATAAAAAAAATTGATTTTTACTTTGTTTTAGTGGTTTTAATGAGACTGCTTTGCTTTGAGGAAGAGATTAGATTAAATTTATCTCTTTTTTTTGAGAGATTGATTAGATTTTCCACCTACCCCACATCCTGAAACATAACTTTCCTCCTCTGAAGTAACTAGTTTTGCTGTTAGTTCAGTACCATCAGTGTTTCACAGTAATTAAAATAGAGAAATTAATAAATGTATGTTATAGTTTTCACCTGGGGTTGCTCTTTAGATGCCCAGGTTTATACCTAGGCTCCAAAGTATAAAGGGGTTTTGTGGGAGAGGTCAGGGTGTAGTTTGTTTGTTTGTTACAAATGCTATAGAATTGGAACTTCATTGATGTCAGGCAATTTGATGTCAGGATGTTGTCATCATCTTTGCTAATGAAGCCCAAGTTCTTTAACACATTCTTAAGAATTAAATACTGTCATCTTGATTTGTCCATCTTATGTGTTGCTTGTAAAAGAGCAAAGCAAGACTTTCCTTCTCCTCCCACGTGTGAGTTTGACATCTATTTGTAAGAAGTGGGGGTTTAGTCACCTCAGAGGTGGGAGGTGGTGAAAGAAATAACCCAAAGCAGGCTCTCATGCTTCAACCAGCACAACAATTGACTGGATTCTGAGGACCCATGCCAAATGTGCACATACAAATGCACAGCATCTGGGAAGCAAGCAGAACCTGAGCTTCACCAGCTCAGCAAAAAGGAATGGGAGAGAAGAGGTGTCATTTGTAAAAACGAGCAGCTTCAGCCCACAGAGCTCAGGAGTGATGAGAGACTTGGTCGTTGCCGTGGGAGAGTTCTGCATCCACTCAGAGACTGGGGGAAGCTGCTGACTGCTGGAAAGAGACAAGAAGGATGATGGATGGATGGATGGATGCACGGATGGATGGATGGATGGATGGATGGATCCAGACACACCAGTTGGTCTTTGGGAATATCATGGCGTAGGTGCTCTTGGCAGCCGTTTCTGGGCACATGAACAAGGTTACTGGAAATGGCCAACATGGATTTTCCAAAAGACAAGTTATGCCTGACCAACCTGATTGCCTTCTGTGATGAAACTCCCAGATTTTGGATGAGAGGATTTCAGTGTACACTGACTCAGTCTGCAGAAGAGAAGACTTAGAGGAAACCCAGTGGCAGATGGTCAGTACCTACAAAGTTATCAGAGAAATGGAGCCAGGCACATTCTGCAGAGGTGTGTAGCAGGAAATTGTGAAAGATTGAAACATGGGAAGTTGCAGCTTGTTATAAGGAAAAAAGTATTTTATGATGAAGATAAGCATTAGGATGTCTTAGCCAGCAATATTGTGAAATCCCCATCTTCAGAGATTTTCAAGATCTTACTGGACAAGGATCTGAACAATCTGGTTTGAATTCAGTGTTGATCGTGCTTTTAGCAGGAGGTTAAGCTAGATGACCTCCAGAGGTTCCTTCCAACCTGAATGATTGTGTGATTTTGTGATTTAATACTTTGGTCACAAACTGAGAAAAATAAATAGCCTACTCCCAGTCACTAACATTATAACTCCAGTCCAAGGGATATTCCCCAGGCTGAATTATTTGGAATATTTTACTCAAATCTGGCCTACCTCATTGCCAATTAAGGGCAGGGTCAGGAATGCCTGAACCAAAAATCTGATTAATGCAGTATTTGAAATGGTAAACTAGTCAAAATATAAGTTACTGTAAACTTAAGTAATTGTTGTATGGAATATAACATTTTTGGTGGTTTTCAGTATATCTGCTGTGTTAGAATAGGAGCTTGTACTATGAAACCAGTCCATATTCAGTGTGAGGTTTTACAGGAAGCAAAATAGAGTTGTTCTGAATGTGGAGCTGCATTACGAGTTCCCTAAGATACACTGGAAATGAGAAGGACTTCTTATAAAATCTGTGTATCTGTGATTTAGATACCTTTTTCTGGACTGTAGGAGATGCTTCCTTCCAGCTGGAATTTTTCTGAGGTTAGGCAAAAAATCCCTTTCTTGCAGAATTCATAGCAGTATCTTAAAATAAGCAAGCAGTAGTTAGTTTTCTTTTTTTTTCCTTATGTACTTCTTTGTTTTCTCTGGCAATGGTGTAATTTCTGTCTCTTTGGATTTTTTTCCCCCTTCATGCTCAGACTATTTATGACTTTTTCAAGAAGTAAAACAAATAACCAACAAGTTAGTCTTGAAGTTTACAGCTTGATAGCAGTTCTCTGATGGAGGAAAATTTTGGGAGTTCATTTTGCAGATGATGTTTGTGTTCTGGTTTGGACAATATGGTCTTACTGACGAGCATCTGATTTTATTTCATATCCCTCTTTTCTCTGAAACAACACAGTCAAGAGAAGCTTTTCAAGCAGATCTTCAGCTAAGAAAGAATTTAAAAGGCTGTTTTGTCATCTTCAGTGCCTGTTTTTATTGGTATTTACTTTATCTCAAACTCTTCGATTTGATGCTCAATTTCCCAAGCTGATGGTTATTTTATTTTCTGATCTAAATTCTTGTCAATTTTCTTATGAAACAAATACAGCAAGTTGATGCAAAGATGGATACTTGTGTCTCTGGTTGTCCAGTGAATTCTCTGAGTTTTGTTCAAATTGCACATCATCCCTTGTCTTCAGGAAACCAACAAACAAAAATGCATTTGTAGCCCAGAATGAGCATGGCAACAATTTGTGTTGATGATGCTTTGCTTGTATTTTGATAGGAAAATAGCTGTTGATCAGCTAGTTTTCATATAGTATGTCTGCTTTGGAATGCTTTTAGTGTTCCAAAATATATTTACAAATTAGAAAAGGAGTTAAGATTGAAAGAAGAGATAAGTACATCACCATTGTTTGCTCCTGGAGTTTTAATTAAAAATGCAGCCAAAGAAAATAGTTTGCATTCTGAAAATGAGAAGGAGATTCAAATGTAAAGCTGTAACTTATCTTTTTGTTGATTTGTGCTAAATATGATTGTTTATGTTTTAATGAAACTTATTTTCTATACTTCAAAAACAAGGAAGAAAACAATAAGGTTTTTATTACATTGGAAAAATTTCAAAGATAGGGTAATCTTTCAACTTAACATAAAATTTTTGGAGTATTTGCATATAATGATGCTATGCGTTCTTTTTTTATATCTTCTAGAAGTAAATCTTGGAAAATTTTTATTTATGCTGAACTGAAGTTTATTCCTGCATGCTTTTGAAGCTACTTGACTGAGTGTCAAGTTTCTTTGTAGTCGTCTTGGGTTTTTAAACATCCATGAAAAGACTGAAGGTATCCTCTAGGAATGTGCTGTGAACATCATTATGTGTTACAAATAGTACAACTCTATGAAAATTCAATATACATTCTTTCAATTAGTTATATTTATAAAGTATATTCTCAAAGGTTAACAGAGCTGCAGATGGAAATGTTACCAATTTTTGGCACATAAGGTATCTCTAGTTAAAGTTCTGTTGATATAAATTGTGGGTTTGATTACTATTAGTTTTGACATTTGACATTTCATATGTTTGAAACTGGTAACAAAAGATTGTATCCAGAATAAATATTGGAAAACAACATGTATACTGTAGTGAACTGTATGGAGTGGGTCCTTTGGAAGGGCTCACCTGTGATAAATATGTAGCACTCCACAATTGTTTGCTTTGTAAGACCTTTTTTAGTACTTTCTGTGGAAAAGTTTTGAGAAAAACCAAGTAGCCTCAGGATTAATACCTAGTGTATTAGGACTTGGTGAAAAAAAATTACAGAATCAACAGGCTTGGCAAAGACCTTGGAGATCATCAAGTCCAGCCTAACACCATTTTATCAGCTAAACTGAGTGCCACATCCAGTCTTCCTTCAAACGCCTCCATGGACAGTGACTCCACCATCTCCCTGGGGAGCCCATTCCAAAACCTTACTCTGCTCTTTTTGTATTGTCCGTTCAGGTATTTATATAAATTAGTATAATCCCCCTGCGCCTTCTCTTCTCCAGACTTAACAGTTTTAACTCTCTCAGTCTCTCGTTATATGAAGGATGATCCAGACCCATCATCATCTTTGTGTCCCTTGGTTGGTCTCTCTCCATTATGCCCATGTGTTTTTTTCTACCGGGGAGCACAGAACTGGACACAGGTATGGCCCTAACAGTGCTGAGTGGAGGGGTAGGATCACCTCTTGTGACCTGGGGGCAATATTTAGCCTAATGCAGTTCAGGATTGTTGGCCTCATGTTCAGCTTCTTGTCCACTGGGACATGCTGCCACTTTTTGCGCATGGCAGTTCAGCCAGTTTTCAATCCACCTCTCTTTCAGCTTCTCCTGACCACACTTAGGCAGCTTCTCCATGAGGATTTTAGAGAAGTGTCAAAAGCCAGCAGTGGCTAAAATACCCGTGAGTTACTGATACTTTTTCCAGCACAAATCCAGAACATAACCCCCTACTGTGAAAAACTTCCCTCTGTCCCAGGAAAAAACAGTACCAGTCCCAGGTACTGAGTTGGGACTGCCTAGCCTGTAGTTCCTTGTGGTTTCTTGTCATTTCTTGAAGGCAGGGATGGCATTTACTACCTCCAGTTCTCAGACACTTCTCCAGTCATTGTGATCAGCCCACAGGTATTGAGTGGGGCCTCACAGCTCCCTCAGCACTTGTGGGGTCATCCTGTCAGGCATCACAGACTTAATTATGTCCAGCTTGCTTAAATATTTCCTAACATGATCCTCTCTCCCTAAGCTTCCCTTTTTCCAGATCCTTGCAATGTGCAGGTCAGTCTCCTATCTATAGAAAGAAGGAAAACTCTCTTAGTGTAGTTTTTTTCATACATATCTATATGTATCATGAAGTGTACTACAGTAAAGAATTACATAAGTACTGATATATTTTTAAATACATGCACTGTGGAAAGTTGTGTTGCGTGTTACAATTGGCTTCAGTATCAGTAGCCATTGATGACAGCTGGCAACCCTTTCCAAATTAATATTTTGTTCTTTATGGACAATGGTGGAATTTAATTTGATCTGAAGACTGATGCTTTTCAGATTACATACATGGAAATATCCTAATGAAGCTCAGAATTCCTTTCATGCTTACTGTGTTGTTTAATGGAAATGTTCTCTTCTTGTGAGCTTCCTTGGCATTTTTCTCTTTCTCACTCCTCCTTCCTTGCTTCCTCTTGCTACCCTGTCCCACCTTTTATATTATGTGGGGAAGTAGGAGAGTATCCAGGACGCAAGTTGTCCTGGCACATTTGTAGCTTCATCCTAAATAAGTAACTATCTGTGTAATATTTTAAAAACCTCAAGGCAGCCAGAGAAGGCTTCCTGAGCCCCATGTAGGTGCTATTTACATATCATGCAGTTTTGGTAGCAAAATGTGCATTCATGCTAACAATACTTTAGCTTTAGCACTTCTTTTTATTGTTTAGTGTCCTCCTCAGCAAAGGGTTGTTGTAAGAAGCCTTGACCCTTCGTGGCAGGGAAGAATGATGCTTTGACTCCGTGTGATCAGAAGGCTATTTTATTATTTTATGATACTATATTATATTAAAGAAAACTATACTAAAACTATACTAAAGAATAGAGAAAGGATAGTTACAGTAGGCTAGAAAGATAATAATGAAACTCATGACTCTTTCCAGAGTCTCTGACACAGCTTGTGTGACCATTGGTCAGTGATTGAACACAACTCACACCAGAGCCCAATCAGGTTCATCAATTCAGGTAAACAATTCCTAACACATTCCACATGAGCAAAACACAGGAGAAGCAAATGAGATAAGGATTGTTTTTCCCATCTCTGGGGCCTCTCTGCCTTTTTCTTCTTCTCAGGATAAAATCCTGAGCAAAGGAATTATATTCCTTTGTGAGGAAGTGTGAGGACCACGGAGGGTCTCTGTATGCACATCCTGTAGGGAAGAAGAAAGAGCAGATATAAACTACAATTGTTCTTCACAAAATATTAATGTCTTAAATGTGACAGGGTAGAGATCCTTGTTATACGTCTCAAATAGTCAGACAGTGGTGTGGGAACTGTAATTATGTTTCAGTTTGGGGCATGTGCAGGCTCTTCCATACTATTTCCTTTGCACAGTTTTTCACATTTAATCAGTCATAATATTCCCAGCAGGCTGCTCTGTTCACACTCACTCAACTCTGGCTCAACTCATTTCTAACTCAGCAGGAAATGTCCTCACCACCATGATGTTAGGCAGTTGCTTGTGAAAGTTTGTTTGCTACCTCACTTCATTTTTCACCTCAGAGTCTTCCATTGTTATGCTCCAGGTACAAATTATATTTAATTGTATGAAATAAAGCACAGTGTCTCCTTGCTTCTTGTGGTGAGCTTAAGGTTGTGTATAATGTGGGGGTTTTGATTATCTTGGGATATCTGAAATCTTTCCTCCCAATATTTTTCCTTATCTATAGGCTCTTAGCTGTATCTTTCACTAGGATGTTGATGATAGGACCAAAGTGAAGATACTTGCTTTGCTAGAGACCTGGAGATGCTCCCGTGTCTTAGTTCTGTGGAGCTCACATTCTTTTTTCACATGAACAGAAATAGTGACCAATCTCTATTTTATATACAATAGCACACTCTAGTGTGTGTATTAATTAGCCATTATGGACTGATTCTCATCATGTTTACCTCAATTTCTCATTGATTTAGTTCCATTGCATTCAGTATTACTGGTTTTTTTCTATACTTGAGTGAATTGAAGGAAACATTTATATCTTCAAATTAGAACTTAACCGTTTCTAAACATAATCATTATGATGCTAAATGTTATTTGTAATTTTTTTAAATGATGCTTCTAAAGAAGAGTTGATTTTATGGAGACAAAAATCTCAGTGGAGGACAAATGGCATTTTTTGCTCTGTGTTTTGCTTTGCCTGGTAATGTGAGTGAGAGGCACTGTGCTTTCTACCAGAATGAGATATCTTTTTCATCAAAACAATTGGGTTTTTTTAACCTGTATAATATCAGAGTTTGAATGATTTGTGTTGTCAGTGATACATTATTGCACCACAGTAGGATTAAAATTATGTAGCCACATGTTGTGTGTTGTTGACTGATGTAGTATTTAATGCACACAGCAAAATATTTCCATCTTCATTTCTTCTTCTACTTAGCAGTTGTACTTGCTGGGCTTCACAAAAGCCCACAGTTTTATTAAAGAAAGTCCAAATGTCTCATTAAATTTGGGCAAGAGGTAAGAGGATTGTGTAGCTGTAGTTTCCTAGTTTTTGCTAAAATCACTCTTTCAGGAGAAAGAAATTGAGTGACAGAGCAAAAATCTCTGGTTAAATACAGTTGCAGTCTGATTAATTAATTAATTTTTAACACGCTTTGTTAGACATTAGGTTTTTCGTATTCCAAACACGCAGGTCTTAGGAAGCATAGAATTGTATTAATTGATTCCAACTTCATTATGAACCAAAAAGCAAAAAATTATATAATGTAAATTGTGTATGGTTTTGTCCTATGATCACTGCAAAGGAACATCTGTGATCAGTGTGTTTCTGCTTTCTGCACCAAGAAAATCCAATATTTTAAATCCACAATGACTTAAAGCAACTACATCATACAGCAGACCCTGAAGCAAAGAACAAGGAGGGAGGGAATGTTATTCATCTTCGTACTAGTTGGTGATTAGAAAAAGTGATGCTGCTCATTGATAAGGGGAAATGCTGGTGAGAATCCAATGAGGTGTTCACATTGCAGCCTTAGCAAACTATTGTGTGAAGGAAAAAATGCTAGAATGTTTCTCTCTAGGTTCCTTTTACATAACTGTGCAGAAAATAAAAAGTGAACAATGCAGCTTTGTTTGAAAAATCTATTTAGGATTTCTTTTGCAAGAAGACTTTCCCGGGAATCTTAAGAATGAAAAAAATGATAAAAGAGGAGCCATGTAATAAGTAGGAGAAAGGTGTGCATTTCTGAGGAAGTTCAATCTGACTCGACTCTATCT
>WBNO01013068.1:0-23252 GCA_013400575.1 Peucedramus taeniatus | reverse complement strand
GCAGAGGAGGCTGTGCCATGAGTGCTGCTCAACCTTTAGGACATTCAGAGGGGCTCCTTTGCTGATTCTTTCTGTCTGTCCACTCAAGAGGCAAGCGGCAGCTCAGGAAAGACCTGCCGCTTCATGTCACAGACAGTTGCTACAAGAGGAAGGGTCAAGAAATAGAGCGGGAAAAGACTGAGGCTGGAAAGCAGAAGACGATTTGTTCTGGAGGAGCTTCTCAGGAAGCACAGCCTGCCCTCTGAAGATGCACTCGGAGCAAAACAGGCAAGGCGCTTCTAGTCCGGGGCTGCTGTGGCAGCAGGACAATGTGCAGTCCTCCCTCCACTTCTAGAGCCTTTAAAGCAGAGGAGAATGGATCTCCAAATTAACCGGGCTTTTGTATGAGTTGTGTGATGAATTATAGATGCATAGAGAACAATTGCAATGAGAGAATTAGCACATGTATTGAACTGTGACATCTTATAAGGAATTTTTCACGTGCGGAAGGCACGCTTAGATATAACTCCACGCCCTCTTTATCCTCCCAAGATAAATTATTTACCTAGGAATGCAAGAAACAGTGGAGTGTATCAGATGCCAGTGGTATTAGTATTTTGAGTTGTTTTTTTGAGCGCAGTAGTGTTGGACCATGATCTAGGAATTGTTGCTCAGTGAAGTGTGGCCCTGCGTGAGGCTGCACTGCAATGGCAGTGATGCGGCAGTCCTTGTGGCAGGAGCTGCTGGACCAAGTGTCACTGGCACAGGAGGAACCTAGAGGTGGACATAGCCCAGTGGGAAGGATAGAACTTTCCAAGGCTGGGACTCTATGGAGGACACGCTGTGTTTGAGGCACTGAGCTCGGAGCAGAGCAGGCTATGGAGCTCTGGGAAACTGTATGAAGAGAGGCTGAGGGCACTCGGTCTGTTCAGATGGAGGAGAGGAGGCTGAGGGGAGACCTCATTGTATGTTTTTGTTTTTCTTAAAATCTATAGCAACTTAAGGCCAAGCTAATCCACAAAACAATGAGGTGAAGGGGTGTAGTCTGTTGACCTTGGCTGGATGCCAGGTGCCCACTAAGTTGCTCTATCACTCCCTTTCTCAATGGGACAGAGGAGAGAATGAGATGAAGGACAACCAGTAGGGTGAGATAAGGCATTTTTTTTAAAGAAAGAAAGCAATAAACAAGAATTTGTGCATGCGTAAACTAAGGAAAAAAAGGTCAGTCTCTACTTCCCATTGGCATCGATGTTTGGACCCTTCCCAGGAAACAGGGCCCCAGCATGCATAATGATTTCTTCAGGAGGCAAACATTGAGGAATCACAAATGTCCCCTCTTCCTCCTCTCTCCCATAGCTTATATATCTGAGCTGAAGTCATATGGTATGGAATATCCCTTTGGCTAATTTGGGTCAGTACTATTTGGCAGTAGCCAAAACACTGGTCTGCTATCAGCGCCTGTCCCGCTACTAATGCAAAGCACAGCAATGTGAGGGCTGTGAATTTTACCTCAGTCAGACCCAGTCCAAGGGGTTATATCAATCTGAACTGTCAGCATTACAAGACCATTCCCTCTGCAGTTCATCAGAGCAACTCCGCAGCAGAGCAGAGGTGTTTTGTTAGACATTTGTGGATCAGTGTGATATATTCCAGGTTCAAAGCAAATAAAACCTTCAATCTCCTTTCATATCGTGAGAGCTGTTAAAATACCAAACTGGACTGGATCTTTCTTGCTGTGAAGTAAGTTTTGTTTAAAAATGGCAGAAGGACTTTCTTTTGTTATTTCAGGGTGGTGGTGGTGGTGGTTGTGGCTTTTATGCAGGAAACAGATCAGAGAAAAGATAACTTTCCAATGTCACCAAATTCTTTAAAAACCAACCAAACAAAACTACATCCAAAATCTTTTCATCTACCTAAGAAAAAGAATTAATTACTAATGTACTCTAGGTATTTTAAGGTGAATTGTTAGTTTGCTTAAGCTGTGGCTGCAGTACCTGATGAAAGGTGTCATACAGAAAATCATTCCAGCAGTCTCAAATTGTAGAAACTCATGTTTCAGCTAAATTACATATTTGGATGTAAAATTGGCAAAAGGGCATTAACAGTGGCTTTTGTGCATTTACTCTAACCACTGGCTGAAGGATAGCTGGCCAAATCTCATCTTTAAAATGATTTGGATAATGTTGATTGAGAAACGGAAGAATTAAACACATTGATTTCACCAGCACTGTCCTTCAATTGTATCTGTCCTACCTTACATTGAGCCAGTAAAGCAGAATCATACAATTTTTTATAATTTCTGGTTGAACAATAAACTGAACCTACAGAAGTAATTAATTCTTTCTAACCATCCATTTGAATTAAAAAGGACAATTACTTTTATGTTCCATTTTCTCTGATCTCTGTTTTGAATTTACAGTCACTTCTGAGGTTCTACATTTCTAATCCTCAGTAGTGGTTTTGTTAACTCTCTTTACTCTGGCATAATGCTCTTGAATGCTTCGGTGTCAACTCCTCTAAAACAGTATGAGGATCCAAGCCTTCAGAAAAGAAAGAATTTGAAAGAAATAAGCACCCCCTCTCTTGCAGGAATGGGAGGAAAAGGAGTATTGCCGGTTCTTAGGCTTCTTTTAAGGAATTTCTGTCTAGAAAAGTAATTATCTAATGAGCAATTGAAGGAAGTCACTTTCCACCTATTTACGGACTTTTTTTTTGAGACATCAGAGAACATGGATAATGATGACAGTTGATGCTGGATTTAATTGGTACTTGGGCTGCAAAGCCTTCCTAGGAGTTTGTTCTCCGTTATGCTTAAGGAGAAGCTCCATTCATGCATTAAAAACTGATTAAGACAGAAAGAACAAAGAATAGGAAGAAGTCATCAGTTTCCAAAGAGAAGACAGTCATGAGCAGGGGAGGTTGGGATCTGTTGTTCAGCATACATAGATGTGATCAGACAAGCATGCAAATAGTGAGGGTACCATAGCCTTAGTAACTTCAAAAGCCAGCTGCAAAAGGTGGGAGAAGCCATGACCCTGAATGACAAGTTTATGAAACAGCAAAATTACAAAAATTAATTGAAGTATGTAGCTCCTGTCATGTGAGAAGGGCTGCATATATGAGGCTCACATTGGCCAAGAGCCATCTAAGAAGGGGGTCTGTGATAGGCCTGCAGAGTATGTTCATGTTTCTTTGGAATATGAGAAGGTATCGGTTCAGAACTTTGTGAATTTGTGATTGCACTAGCTGTGCGCTAGTGTAAGCAATCACTTGCAACCACAGACAGCCTTTAAACCATTAAATTAGCTGAAGCTTTTCCAGGCAAAGATAGCAAGATGACTATTCTTGTTCCTCAATATCCAGAGCCTGACAGTATTGGGAAATAGGATATTTGGCTGCCTCAGTTCTTGTTTGACGCAGTACAATGATTTGTATTACTATAGTTAAAGATAGAAATAAAACAGCATTGAGGAATTGTTTGAGAAAGCCGAGATTTCTAGATGACAAAAATTATTTTGCATTTAGTACTTTTTTTTTTTTTTTTTTAATCTGAATGTAGACAGATTCAGTGATTGAGTGGGCTGCAGTCTCCGGAAATGTCTTTCAAATGTTTCCAAAGTTTAACACCCCAAAATGAAGAGACTTAAAGTTGCTTAGGGACAAGGTTGTCATTGGAGGTGTAGGGTGTAGACGTATGACAGCTTTGAGGAGAACGGAACATAATGCTTCTCTGAGAAACTGTAGACATGCCACTCACAAAGGACCATATGTTGCATCTCTTACTCCTGCTGGTGAATTTCTGGTCACACATGAGTCATTTCAGATGGATTAACTGATAGTTTTGAGGCAAAAAAAAGTGCAGAGTAATGCTGCCAGAAAAAAATAAATCACACCAGTGCATAAAAGTAACTAATACAGCAGCATAGCAGAGATCAATTACACTATGAAGTGATTTTTGATGGTTTTGATAGAAAAACATTTTGGAAAGACAAATGGACAAGATAAGCTTGGCAAACACTGAGAATGGAAAATGCCATCTGAAAACACAAAATACAGACATAAATTTTATAGCAGCTGTACCAGGGAGATGGAAAATGCCTTCCAAGCCATGATGGAGAAGACAACACACACCCACGAGCCCCTAGCTCTTGGTGTTTTCTCATTGCTAAATGTGCAGTGAGAGCTCAGTCCAGAAGGTGGGATACAGTTCAGTTTCCCCCTTGATACAATGTCAGCACTCTCTTGTTTCTGTATCTTCTGTTATGTTAAATTTCTTCCTTTCAGTGCTCAGTGGATGGTTTTGAAATGATGGAGCCCATGGCATGGACGGGTGCACTCTTGACTGGGTTAAGAACTGTCTGGACAGCCAGGTCCAGAGTGCTGGTGTGTGGTGCCACATCCAGCTGGGGACAGTCACCAGTGGGGTGTCCCAGGGCTCAGTGTTGGGGTTGGTCCTCTTTAATATCTTTATCGATGATCCGGTCATGAGCACTGAGGGCTCCCTCAGTGAATTCGTGGATGACACTAAGCTGGGCTGGAGGGAGGTCTCTAAGTTGATCTGCTGGAGGGAGGAAGGCCCTGCAGAGGGATCTGGACAAGCTGGAGGGATGGGCTGAGGCCAATGGTGTGAGATTCAACAAGTCCAAGCACCAGGTCCTGTCCTTGGTTCACAACAACCCCATGCATTGCTACAGGCTGGGGGAGGAAGGCTGAGAAGAGCCCAATGGAAAAGGACCTGGGGGTGCTGGTCAAGAGCAGCTGAAAATGAGCCAGGGTGTGCCCAGGTGGAGAGTGATACCCTGGTCTATATCAGCAATAGTGTGGCCAGCAGGACCAGGGCAGTGGCTGTCCCCTTGTACTGGTGAGGCCACGCCTCAAGTGCTGTGTCCAGTTCTGGGCCCCTCAGTTCCAGAAGGACATTGAGGAGACGGAGCAGGTCCAGAGAGGGGCAATGGAGCTGGGAGAATCTGGAGGGTAAAAGCCCTGTGAGAAGCAGCTGAGGGAGCTGGGGGTGTTCAGCCTGGAGAAAAGGAGGCTCAGGGGAGACCTTCTCACTCTCTAGAACTGCCTGACAGGAGGGAGGAGCCAGGTGGGGATCAGCCTCTCCTCCCCAGCAACCAGTGACAGGATGAGAGGACACAGCCTCAAGCTGCATCAGGGGAGGTTCGGGTTGAACATCAGCAGGAATTGCTTCACAGAAAGGGTAAGTAGACTGTGGAAGGGGCTGCCCAGGGATGTAATGGAATCCCTTTCCTTGCAGGTGATCAAGAAAGAACTGGACTAGTTGACATGGTGCTGTTCAGTCAAAGGCTGGAATGGACGATCTCTGAGGTCTTTTCCAGCCTCAGTGCTTCTGTGATTCATGGATGTTAGTTATGTGAATGCCATTGGATGTCTCTGTGGTCAACACTAATTCACTCTCCTCCTCGGGAGGCTCCAGTGGCCATGTGGAGCTGAGTTTTGCTGTAGTTGGTGCTTTGTTGAGCAGTCTTTGCAAGACAGTGAAAAATGAGGAGTCCTGCATGACCTAAATGAACTGGTGGTTGCTAAAAATGTTACAAAGGGCAATGTGTAACAGAACTAGTATAAACTTAAATGTGGTGATTTTTAAATGAGGAATGGAAAAGATGACAGGAAATAATAGTAAAGGGACAGAGCAGATATGGACCCAAAGAATGCAAGAAAGAGACAAAAAAAAAAAAAAGCCAGAGGAATAAGGATGATGAGAATGTGTCCCAGCATAACAAGAAAAAGTAGTTTTTGTTTTTCTCTTGTCTTCCTCCATCCTACTTTTCATTAATTCAGCTTTTTTCCAAGTTTTCTTCCTTTCTTTTTGTTTTGCATTCAGTTCCTATTCATTATCTTACAACATCCACTTACCAAATCCCTTACTCCAAAGCCCAGCTCCAGAAAATGCAAAGGCATCTTTGCAATTCCTGCATATGTCTTTTTATGGTTTAATAGAAGTTTAAGATCAGTTTAAAATTGGTGTTAGTGATGACTAGGGACAATAGATACCAAAGATCATCAGATCACTTCCCTGGGGACTAAACACCTCACCTTTATCTTCAAAACAGAGAAAGCTGCCTCTTTTGAGGAGCTAAAACCCCAGTTTTATATTTTGAATTATTGGGAAGATCTCATCTGCAGAAGGGGTAATTTCTGCTTGAGATGTACAGGTCTTGATTTGTGTGTGCGGGCTCAGACATCAGAGCTTCCAAAAAAATTACCTTCTCAGAGTAATTCAGACTTTCCTAAATTTATTTAGTCATTTCTCTCCACAATGTAAAATGCTGTGTTGCTTAGTGAGTGCCTTTGGAATTTTTTATCACCTTTCCAAACAAAAGATGTGATAATCATGGGTAAGAAGGAAGAAATAATAGAAGAAAATCTCCTCAGAATAGATAATAATGAAGATTATATCTCCACAAACTAATAGGATTTCAGCTAAGAATCTAAATAGAATGTGATAAAAATAAAGTTTAAAAGTTAAGCTTTTCCTCTGATTTCTAACGAGGTGTAAGAAACTTGTTCTTATAAAATGGGGTAAGTATTTTTGGTTCTGATGTTTCAAGCACCATCTTACACGTAAAAATGTTTTAAAATGCATCAAGATGCTGCAATAAAAATATAGTTCTTAAACATTTCACTTTCATGAACTGTAATGATAAGTAAGAAATACTGACTGAATTACTTATAGGTCACTTTACAGCTGCCACTTATCTTGCATTATTTACTAGATTGTGAGGTTAATATTTCCTCAGCACCATTTGAAATGGTGCCCTATTAAGCAGTGTAGGTGCGGGAAATCCACATTAAAGCCTGTATTACATACCTGTTTTAAGAGATGTGAAATAATTATGTGAAATAATTTGCATAGCATGACATAGCACAGCAGAATCAGGACAAGGATAAAATCAAGACTCATATTTTAATAACTTGCACAGTAGATTGTACTGCCTCAAGCTTAAATACCTGAAGCAGAAAACACCACTTTCATTTAAGTGAAAATATTTCATAGACCTTGTGTTCCCCTATAATTTAAATGTTCAAAAAAGAAACATTTCAGGGTTTTACCACCTAATTTTCTCCCTGACTATAATGTGAGGCTGGCAGCATTTCTATTCTCCTATTGTTCTTTTTCCTGTTTTTGTTCCCATTAAATTATTAAAGTGGACTGCTTATGTCTTTATGTAATATGTCACACTAAGGGGTCTCATCTGGATTGTAACGCTAAACAATAAATCAAAATTACAAAACCAACCAATTTCTAAATCGCATACCTCCAACTTTGTATAAACCCATAAAAGAAGACTTCTAAAGAGACCTGTCTAGAATATTATTACCAGAGGCATGAAAGCAAGCACTTTNTTTTTTTTTTTTTTTTTTTTGTGTATCAAAGCATCTGGAGGTTTTGCTAAGAAGTCAAGTTTTAAGTCTTAAGAAGTCTTAAGTTTTAAGAGTAGCTTCAGTAAAATCAAGGCTCAAGTTAGGAGACAGGAGTACAGCTTTGGCATTAGGAGAATGTGGTTATAAATGAAAATTTATTTTAAACATGATCAGAGAGCTAATGGGAACAAAAGGCTAAAGAACTATTAATAGTTACTGTAGGTTAATCAATTATCTACTTAATAGGTTGCTATAAGCAACCTATTCAGGCTGTGAGACACATTATCCATCTTTTTCCAAATGCTTGTATCACTTATGGATGTGCTTACAGTCATTAGTAACAAGTACTGTTCATATTTGTTTATAAAAGCAGTTAGTGCTTAGTTTTCTATACATTTCCATGGCAATTATAACTTATTAATGCTTGTTACTCATCCCTTACCTGGACTGATTTCAGATAAGTTGTGCTTTAAATTGAGAAGCCCCAAGCTAAGTCCTGGATTCTGCCTAAATTCCTGAAGAATTTGTAGTTTGTGACTGCAGGCAGGGATTACAAAGATTAAAGGAAGTCTAGGTAACACTATTATTAAAGGCCTCAGTGATAGCACTCAGTTGCTACCAGAAGCAAAACTGTAACACTGAAATGTTACACAAAGATAGGAAATAGGAAAATAAATGATGGTGTAGACAAACATTTATTGCAGACCAAGTGGATTAACTGACTTACAGGGTGGAACTGTTCTAGTATATTCTGTCAGTGTTTTGTCTTTACAAAGCTTGAACTTGTTCATTGACTGCTTTGTCCAGCAAACTTCCCTGTATTATTGAAAATATTTTTCCTTAAAATGTAAATATTGCTTTCTCATTCAAATACCTTGTGTTATATATTCTAACTTCCAAGGGAGTTCTCTTGGGCTCATCTCTTCTAGTGTTACCACAGGGGAAGTACTTTTAAACTGGCCAAAATTTCAGTTAATTTTCAGAGAGGCTCAGAAGACTGAGGGGGCAGTTTGTTTTTTCAGCTTTGTTGGCAGAGTTGACTGCAGCTTCTGTTGGTGCTGGTTTGTATGTGTCTGACTACTTGTCATTTTTACTGTTTCTCTGGAGTACCAAGTGATGGAAAGGAAGAAGTCATTCTGCCTTTTGGCAGGACAGTTGCCTGCCTTCTCTCTTGAATACTGGGTCTTGCTTTCAGTTTATTTAAAGACCTAAGACAAATCATCTGCTTTTACTCCTCTTAAGATGTTGCAATGTACATTGGAGCTGTTTGAACACTCCCATGTTTATGCTTCAAAGTGGTAAGTCCTTGCTGGGCTTTCTGCACACTGGCAAACCCTGGTGGCACGATTGGTTCTGGAGCGTGACTACAGAGTGCAGTCAATCCACAACATTTGATATTCTTGCTTTCATTGGATAAGTATTTAAAATAATTTTAGAATGCTAATTAACACGTGCCTCATTGTTTCTAATACTGGATATGCTGGTTACATTTCTGTCTAGAAACTATCAAAAGAAAAAGATCTCATGTAGTACAAAAGCCCCTATTTAATAGGAATGGAAAAGATTCATCATGTGCCTTCTCTCAAATCCGTGAGGTTTCATATTGAGAGGAATTTGCCTTTTTAATGTGTTTTCAAAAATAATGTGAAATGTGAGGTGAAGAGAGGAAAGCAGCACGGGTATGCTGAACTAAATTGTGAGTTACTGATCCTGCCCCTGCCTGATACTGAAGCTAATTCTGGATGTTCTCGGATGGAGCGTATCCCTACGGAGGTGGGGGAGGCGATGAAGGGATGGATACGGGGCTCGCCGGTGCGGATGCGAGCAACCATTCGGTATTCGCAGCCCAACCTCGGCGGGGAGCGGGCACGCCAAGAGGCTCAAAGCCAGGCACATTGCAGTGGTGGGTGGTCGCTGGGAGGCGAGAGCTCCGCTGAGCCCAAGGCACGTCTCCGGTTTCACCCCTCAGGCAAATGGACGCCTCTGGGTGCGAGCGGCGGCACCGCTGCTCTCGCAGCCCCCCCGCACAGCGAACGGCACCGGCTGCCTTTCCAGGCTGGAGATCCTTCGCAGCCAGCCTCGGGCACGGCAGGGAGGGAGGCAGGGAGGCAAACAGGGAGGCGCCGGGCAGGCCCCCGGCGCCGCTCGGTGCGGAGCGAGGAGCAGNGCAGGCTGCTCCCAGGGCTGGGGCTCCGCGCGGCCGCTCGCGATGGGAAGCGGCGTCGGAGGGAGCAAAGTTTGCCACGCTCGGGCGCTGCTGGGCTGCCGGCGTCCGTGATGCCCGGGGCGGGGGGCGGTGCCTGAAGGCAGCGGGCAGCCGGGCGGCTGGCACGCCTCGCTGTCGGCACTGCCATCGCAAACTTTCAGCTATTTCCATGTACTCAAAGCCAGGATTCTAATTATCAGCCCTCCCCGCCCCCACCTCTCCTTCTAGGTAGGCGACAAGTATTTTTTATTCTGTGGATTAGAGAACTTTTTGCATGGAAATTTACTGACTTCGGAGTGGTCTCCGTTTCGGGGAAAGGGGGGAAAGGATTTATTTTCATCGCAGCTTATTTTTGTTTTCTGGATCACAGGATTTCTGGAGCTATATGGAGGGATCTCAGGATGGTGTGCACCAGGAAAACCAAAACTTTAGTGTCCACTTGCGTGATTTTGAGTGGAATGACTAACATCGTCTGCCTGCTGTACGTGGGCTGGGTCACCAACTACATTGCCAGTGTTTATGTGAAAGTGCAGGAGCCGATCTCAGAAAAAAAGTTAGAGGAAGACAAAGGGGACACTTTAAGGATTATAGAAAGGCTGGACCATTTGGAAAATGTCATCAAGCAGCACATCCAAGGTACCACCTCACCCCCGCTNCCCCCCCCCCCCCCCCGCCGCTCGCCGTGTGCAGCTCCATCCCCTGCCGCTGTGTGTGTGCTGTGTGTGCGTGTGTCGTGTCTGTCGCGATCGGCGGAGCCATCGCCAGCCCGGAAGAGCCGGGGCTGCGCGGGGCGCGCGGGATCNCGGGCGGCGGCGGAGCCGGTGGGGGCCCTGCGGGAGCCGCCCCCACCCGCGGGGCTCGGCCTGGGGCTGGAACGAACCTCAGCTCCCTGCTTGCCTCTGCATTCCCCTAGTAGGGGTCCGCGGGGAGGGCTCGGAGCCAAGACCCGCTTCCCATCTCGCTGTTTTCGGTTGTGGGTGTTTTTTTTTTTTTTTTTTTTTTTTTTTTTTTTTTTTTTNTTTTTATTTCTAGTTGTTATTTTTCAAAATGGTTTACTGCTAGTGAAATTCTTGTTCTCCTCCCCCTTTAAGCCTGACTCTGCTAATCCGTGCTGAGTCTCTGTGTTCCTTGGGATGATGAAGGTTTTCCCTTAGTACCGCTGTAGTACCGGGAGCCTCTTGGGATTATAAATGGGGCAATCTCTATGTAATGCCTTTTAATTTGATCGCCTTTTAATGGGTGCCCTGGGAGAAGGGTTGAAGTGGGGAGGCACTGGGAGAGAATATGATTATTTCCTGTGAGTTTGGGATTTGACATGCCTTTTGTTTTACTGAGGGATCTTTAGTGTCTTCCTTTATACTTTTTGTCATCTGCATGGCATCATACTGTCACTCTCTCAGCCTGCCAAGTGAATTGGATGGTAAGGAGGCTTAGGGGTAGGTGAGAACCTGTACAAAATCTAGAGGAACCATCTTTCTCTACTTCTGCATAACCTCCACCAAATATTCAAACCCCAGTTCTAGTCCTCCTAAATCTGGAGAAGAATAGTGATACACTATTCATGTGGAATACATCCATGTGATGAAGGATACCTATCACCGGTGCAAAAAACCTTGCTCACTTCCAAGCAGCTTTGACCAACTGGTCTTCTGGGAATATGGAGCAAATGGAATGAGCAGGGTGGTAGCCCCGTATGTGTTGGGCTTCCCTGCTTGTCAATACACATAACTTTGTAGTGCTATTAAAGTCCAGCTACTTTGCTTTGACTTGTGTTAATATCTTTCTAAATATGGCGTATCATCATTTGTTTTGTATATGCACTCATTTCTTGGATAGACTTGTCATCTTGCTCAAAAGAGTAAAATGCTGCTTTTTATAAATTTTTTTCCCTTTCATCTCTGGAGAATGGGTTATAGCAGCTTCTTCAAGTTTTAAGTTCTATCATACAGTCCTTAAGTTTTTCTTGATTCCTGAAATGGATTTTTAAAAGCAAACGTATTCTTGTCTGAGTGCCAGTGGAGTGCACTGTGGAAGCATATATGAAGGCAGGGATTTTCCAAAAGGCTCTGGCTAAGAGCAAGATACACAAAGTTAATTGACTTCCCATATGAGTCTGGAGCATAACTCCTTCAGATTTGTTTGTGTGAAACTCAAATAGCCTTGTTTATTTTCAAGAAAACTAACTATTTTCAGGGAAACTGACCATATTGGTCACTAGTTCTTAGAGTAGTAAAGAAAAGGTTCACTTAAATCAGGGGAGAGTATAGCATGGATTAGAGCATAAGCTTTTTTTTTTTTTTTTTTTTTTTTTGGTGACTATCCATAAGCCAACCCAGATGGGTTTTTTCCTCAAATAATGCTTCTTTTAAAGTTGAAGAGGGTCTTTCAAAATTGACAAAGTGAAGAGTTTAGTGATAAGTACCAAAATATTAGGGCATTAAAATAAAAGCTTTACAAGCTTCTCATGCCTTATTGAAACTACTTAGTCTTTAAGGTAGATAAATGAATAAAGTAAAAATCACAGATCCTTAGCTCAAAGTGGATTTCCTGTACTTTTATTTGCCAAATAATTATAACTGGGGTTCTCACAGGAATTCCTGTGGCAGATACTGCAGAATAGGTTGTTACTTTAATCAGATTTTGTTTATAACTGTGAGATGCTGTGAATTCTGGGTCATGGTGCAAAACTCACTGAAGTTATTGAAAGAAATATCTCAAGCTTGACTGGGTTTGATTTGAACTTGAAGGCCAGCTTTAAGGAATTATATGTTTGAGAGTTGTAGCCAGAAATTGAGTAAACCAGCTGCTGTAATGGTTCTAGACATGGTTATAAGGGTTATCTGTAGTTTGCTATTAAATTTTTCCTTGGACCACTTCTTTTCTTGTGTTGGACAGAGGTCTCAATAGCTCGGTGTTCTGTGATACTGAAGAGGCATGAAATTAGCACAGGTAATAGAATTACATTCCATGGGATATCCTGCAAATGCCAGAGAGCTTTAGCTGCTGCATTTTGCACACGTGGTTACACTAATATTTCATTTTAATTTGCTTTCTGATTGTTTGATTAGATGCCATCTGGGGATTCCTTTAGCATATAAATTGCAATCTTAAAATATTTTATCAAGTGTCCTGGAAATGAGAAGAAATAAGATGTGCCTTCATATAAAACTCTTTTCAAGTATGTATTTTAAAAAGACATTTTCATGGCAAGAAAAGTATCAGACTGAAAAGAGATTTCCAGATAAGAGAGGTTCAGAGGGAATCAAAGCTGGTATGCCTTGTGTTTGGAAAGAGTGGCACAGACAGGGAAATCCCAGGCCACAGAAAGAAGAAGCTTGTGGAGCTAAAGCTCAATGCTGAAACTTGAGCTGACTGAAGCCTGGGAATCCTGAGTTCTTGGCTTGTGGCCAGACACAGCTCACAGGATGGTTTTGGCCAAGTGACTTTACCTTTCTGCAGCGATGGTGACCCGCAGGATTTTCTGTGGCAGTGTGTTGTGGGATTGTGGTGTTAATTACATCTGAATGCTCCACAACCAATACCAAGGAGGTTCTCTTCCCCCCCAGCCCAGATCTTTAGCAGGAGGCATATGCTCCATGCTAGCAGGCAACCCACTGAAAGAAACTTCTAGTTTCCACCTCCTTTGGAGTTTGCAAACAGGATGGTGTCTTTTTCGAGATTAATTGTATGTGTTTATGTGTATAAAAGAAACTGAGTAAAGGACCAGATGGGTAGCTTCATGCAAAATGCAGCCCTTTTCATGCCTGATAGAGGTGTGTGGCACATGGACTGTGTAGTAGCACTAAGCTTTTTTCCCAGAAAGTATACTTTAGAGGGCTGAGGTTAACAAGTGTTAAATGGGATAGAAAAACTGTGTTCTGATGAGTTCATAAACACCAAAGTGGCTCAAGAAACCCCAGACACTCCCAGGTTATTAAAATCAATATGAGAGTGCTTCAGACAGATCACAACATATCCTTCATCTTAATAACGCATCATGCCTTGGCTCTGACACCAAAAACTCGCCCTAAGTTGTATGTGCAGTTGGAAGATCAGGGGAGTGGGCAGGTTGCTCTTAATCTGATACTTAGTTTATATCGTTGATGAAATGAAAAACTCCAGCCAAAAGGAGAAATGTGTTGTTTTCTGCAGCCCCACTTTAGGCCATCATAGTTCATAGTTTAATTTTCCTTGAAAAACTAAGCTATGACTAAACTCATATCACTCAAAACACCACTGCACATCATCCTCTCTATTACTCAATGTCATTTTAGTATTTTTCAGCCTTCCTGGTTTTAATCAGATGTTATTTTTGTTGCAGAATTATCTTAAAAGATTATAGACTGTGAAGTCTATGACATGAACTTGCTTCCTTGCCCTCTCCCATTCTTCCTCCCAACCCCTTGGACCTAAACAGATTTAATAAAGAGTTAAAACATAGGCTAGATCTAAATTGAAGTTGTAACACACAGTTCATTTCTGGACTAGCTGAATTTTTGGTTAAGGTTGATGGATGGTTAGTTACTAAGATGTCTGTGTCCTAGTAGGACTTTGGTCCTCCATCTTTGCAAGCTGCTGCATCTGTTCTTATCAGTGGAATATCAGGCACTATGTGGACTTGGGAAAATTTGTGAGAGAAGAGATGTTTACATTATCTCTCATTCTGCTGCTTAGAATGATTTGCTGTGTGGATTTACTTGAGCTAATATTAGCTATCCCACTGTTGGATATCTGATCACCGCCTGTGGTCAGCTGGGTGAGGGAGAGGTCTCCAGTGTGTGATTCATTCAGTCCCTGTGTCAGGTGTTAGGGTGAAATAATTTGCTCTCAGAAACTACATATTTTGAACTTGGGAACTAGGTCAACCCACATTCTTAATTTTAGCCTGGGAAAGATTTGAGTAAGTAAATGTCGTGTTTCTTATCTACTCTTTATTTCTTGATCTCAAACACAAAGAAGAATGTATTCTGTCTTTTGCAGCCTGGCTAACTAACTCTAGCTGGGTTCCATAAAGTCAGCTCACCAGGATTCAAATGGCCACTCCACCATGTCTCTTACTCCTGAGGTACTTTCCTTTTGGGAATAATTAATGGCTAAATCCCCTCAGCTTATTTCCCTCAAGTTCAAAAGCAATTAGGCATGTTTATCACTCGTTGCAACATATTTATTCTACTGAGAAACAAACGAGCACCAGGCAGCAGCCCTGGGAACACTCAGCTCTTGCTCCACTGCAGAGGGCTCTGTATTCCCTGTCTCTGTACAAGCACAGAGATCTGCTGTCCCAATGCAGCTAATTGCAATGGAAGCAACTACTTGCATGTGTAAGAGACACAGGATTAATCCCATTATTTTTCCTCTTTAGACTGTGACTTCTCAAGTCATTCTAGATGGCTGCATGTCAGTGCAGATTAATTGGGATTTAACTTTCATGTACTTCCATGCTTAGGGATGAGTACACTAAAGAAACCTTAGTATAGTTATTTCAACTGGAAGACTTAATTTGCTGTAAATTTTCAAGCAACAGTGGAGGTGTAGGTATTTCAAGGACAATCTACTGAAGACTTAATTTTGACTACACCTTGATAGTATATTATTACTATTAGTAAAATTAAGTTTTTTGTGCTTTGAATATCTTTAGCTCCCTTCTAATTATATTCTTGCTGGTTCTTCCACTGAGGATTAATGTCACTGGGGTTAGGATGCAGTGGGCAAAACTGAGGAGTGGTAGTTTGACCTTATTAAGGTAACTGGATTTCATTCCTGGATATTGAATGGTTCTGTTTTCTTCAGAATGAGGTTTCTTTTTTTAAATTTATTTTTCATTTTCCTGATTGTCATCTAGATTGCTCTGTTTCTTCAGGTTTATACAACAGGAATGGCATGGCAGATTTGAGATTGTTTCTTTTGACAGAAACAAGGAAAGTTTTATTTGGCCACAGAGTGAGAGTGAATGATAGCTTTGTAGTTGGGAAGAGAATTGATTTGGATCCTGTTTCCTTCAATCATGACAATTTCTGTAGTTCACATGGAAGAAGTCTTCAACAGAATGTTAAAAAAATTAATCAGGAGTGGAGCTGTGACTTCCATGCCCTCCACAAATTCTCTCATTACTAAGCTAGAAAAGTTTGCCTTTTTCTCTGAAAAAGCTCATTTTTGTTGACATTTGTTATCTCTGCATAATGGCACAGCCTTTGTGGAAGGAGGGGGGCGTTTAGTGCAGTGTTTGAGCAGAGGATGTATGGGCTGAGCAGGGATGGAGAGAGCTGTTCTGCTTCAGGTTCTGCACTCAGTTCTTCATTTGTGCCACTCTGGTGTCACTTTGGGCTGTGTTGCTCAGGTTGGCACAAGCAGCCTGCAGCTGTGCAGGGGTTCCAGCTGAGGTCTTTCCTGCCAGCTTGTTATGCCCACTTCAATACTGACGAGTGATTTTTATCTGTATGACTAGAATAAAGCAAATACATCTGAAAAGAAACAAAGCAAGACCTAGACACAGCTGCTGGGAATTGTGTATAATGTGTGAGATCAGCTTGGTGCTGGACTCTGGCTCCCTCATGGCATCAAATTAGGCAGTTTTTGCCTCTCTCTGCCTAACATTGCTCTCTTGCCTGTGACAAGACACAGAAACAGTTTAATTCTGCGTTCAACAGAGAGATCTTGTCATCAATGTTTGACTGTGAAAGCGTGCATAAATGTGTGGAGTGTTGGAGTAAGCTGACGTTATCTATCTGAATGTTATCTGTCTGAATGTTAGAGGCATGATGTGTAAAAAAAATCTATGGTGGCAAATATTGGGCTCAAATTTCGAGACAGTGGTGGCAGTTGTGAAGATGGCTTAGCTGCCTCCTGAGGGTGTTGGAGAATCCTTTTTTGTCTTTGGAACAGCCCAGGAACTTGATTATCAGCTATTAACACATTATGGAATGTGGAAAGGGACACAATGGGATATGAATGGCTGGTTAATGGCTGTCCTCATTACATGCAGCTGTAAGATCATGTTGTCAGCCACACTTGGCCTGGAGATTGGAGACTGGGCTCTGTGGTGTCTTGGGATTGTCCCTGAGTCCAGAGCAGTGAGGTGATTTACTGGTCCACAACTAACAAAATTAATGAAGTTTAATTTCTGATTAATGCAAAAGTGACAACTAACTTCATATTGTGAAAACTAACTTCATTCCTCTGAGGCAAATCCCTTTTTATTTATCTGCCATATCATTTTCCATTTAATTATCCCTGGAGGTATCTTTCAGTGCTGCCCTTGGCCTTGCAGAGCTAGCTCTGTAGCCTATTTAGAAACTTCTGGGCTCCTTCCTTTTAGGAACTTGATAAACTGCTCACTAACAAGCTGTTGGATTAGTGTGGACAGATACTCTGCATAGACACTGAAATTCTCAGGTGCATGAAGCTTAATGCTTTGACTTCATGGTGTTGTTACATATACCTAAATCTATTCTATGGTTGTGCAATGCAGATGTATTCTTTGTGAAACAACATTTTGTTTCTGTTTTCTACACAGTTTTTCTCTGCTCAACTGATGTTTTGTACTTAAGGTTTTGTTTTTAACATGATATCCTCCGTTTTCTGAGGGAAAGGCAGAGATGTTTAGGAGCTGAAACCCTGATGGTTGTTATTACAGTTCTCCAGCATCTCATTTGCTTGGCTTTGAAAATTAACAAATTGCAATATTCTGATTTCTGTTTTAGAATATGAAGATGGAAGGTCCAAGCTGCTACCTTGAAGTGCTCTGCCTTTAAAATGCCAATGTGCCTTCTCAAGTCTGTGAGGGATTCTTGCTATATTCGCTACTTCAGTTGTGTTTTAAACACATGAGATTTTAAAAATGCATTCTTTTTATGACAACAACTCTGTGGCAGCTGGCAGGAATCCCAGCTGTCCTGTGATCAGTGCCATATGAATGTGTAGTGGAAGCCCTGACTGGGAGCCTTCATCCCTATGGATAAGGTCTGCATGAGCAGGGCAGAGGAGGGGGATAGAGAGAACTGCTATGGCCCCACTTTTACAGACTGTTGGTGGAAGATTTGACTGCTGGAGTTGCTCAGAAGAATCAGACACAAGGTCCCTTCTCCCCCCAGGAAGAGCCCAGTGATGTGTGAGTCCTGCAGTAGCCAGATGTTGAGGTGTGCTGCAGTAGCCACATCTATTGTCCAGAGACACAAATATGAGGCTGACGTGAACCCTGAAGTATGAGATTAGATAGCTCTCCCAACATGCAGGTTTTAATTGGCCCATCTTAAATACCATACAACTGCCTAAATCTCTGCTTGTATGCTGAAAATTCAGGAGCTCAGTGACCTTGTGTTAGTAATGTCAGTAGGGGTGTGGAAATCCTGTTGCAGTTTAGGTTCTGACATTTCCCATCTCCTAAATCAAGCCCTGTATTTTAAATGTGAATGTTTGATTTTTCCTTTTATTAGAGCTGTCACAGGTGATCTCTGAGAAAATAGGATTTCTATAAGCAGCTTTCTGAAGAGTATAAGAAAAAGATAGTATTTCTGTGGGTTTTTTTCTTCATAGATAAATGATCATTCCAGTCTTCGTTTTAGGGAGATAATACAGATTTTTAGACTGTGTTACTTGTTCATATGTAATCTGAATCTAGCTAAAGATCTCTTTCATGAATCACCCAACTAATGCAGAGAATTACCTGTCTCTGCTTTCATGGTGGATTCAAATAGCTTTGAAGCTTTTCTTTTTGCGTCAAGTCATGACTTGCCAGAGGCTTTGCAAGAAGATTTGGCATGCTGGAGGTAAAAGTAAAACTTGTCAGAGAAACTTTTTAAGCACTGCAGACTCAGTGAGTCTGTACTCCTCCATTACAGGATTATCATTGCATTGAAATTATGGTTGGAGAAAACATCTTCTGGGATTTCTCTGTGCGCAGAATAAAAAAGGGCTTGCAGAACTGAGCACAGAATAATTTTTAAAATAACTTTGTTCTGTGTATTTGTCTTTCTCCGAGGTATTTGTAATTTTACCAGCTGTATATAGAATGATCATACTATGCCAGCCTTTCCCTCTTCTACTTGTGCTAACAGGAATATTTTAAGTTGCTCAAGTGAAGGGTGTGGGAGTAGTATGCTGTAATTTCTGTGGAATTTCTGATTAGAAGATGTGTTCACGTTTAACAGTTTGAAGGACAAGGAGGGTCTAGGAAGAGAAAAATACAGCAAAAGCTACAGGCTGCACAAGAATACCTGAATGTTTCATCATTTTTAGTTGATATAAAATTGCAGTTATAGTATGGAAACTCTGGATTCTTCACTGGTTTTAGTGAAACTGGTGCTAGTGAGTTTCCATGGAGTGGAAAGAAGCAATTTTTGATTCTCTTCCGAAAGCCTTTTGCTTTCCCACCACTCTCAAAACCAATTTCACATCTAGTAGATTGTTACAAATATTTGCTTGTTAATTAACCCCAAATCTTAAAAAATTGAAGACTTAAATCAATTTGCTTTAGTTTTTATGGATCTTATAAAACATGTGTAGCACCTTTAATGAAGTAAGAGTTTTTTGTTGTTTTTTTTTTNTTTTTTTTTTTTTTTTTTTTGCATACAGCCAGACTATCATAAGCAAAATACTGGGCCTGGAACCAAAATTGTGATGCTATTGGTCTCCAGTATTATAGTTGTGTGCTGTTGTTTTGATCTTGCTTTTTCAGAGTTAGAACTTGGTGACTTTACAACATGATGTCAGCCAAAAAGGATTATGACATCATTAAACTTAGATGTAACAGAATGAGGTATTTCAAGCTTTTGTTTAGCTAATGTTTTCACGTGGCTAAAAAGCTGTAGAAGTTTAAAAATGAATGTAAAACTGTTAGACATACAAACCAGCAGTAGAAAAACCCAAACACAAGTTCCAAAGGAAGGTGTAAACTTGCACACAATGCCAAGATGACAGGTGAATTTGGATACTGAAAGCAGCAGGGCCAGAAAAAGCTGTAACAAAATGACAACAGAAGACTTATGTTTGGATACATATCATTCCTACTTGCTCCCATTGTAACAGCAGTGCTTTTGGTATAGAAACATTTAAATCTCATTACTTCCTGTAAGTGCAATTCTATCAACACACATGAGTTTTCAGCACAGCTTATGTCTTTCTTACGTAAAAAAGACAGAATTTGTTTAAAGCACCTTCACAGTGCTGAGTCTATTACTCTCATTTAAGTACTGAGACAAAATTTTGCATGCAAATGAATATGGAAATATTAAATATCTAAAATATTTTCTATATGATATATCTCTCTAAAAATATGGTTAAGCTAAGGATCCACATGTCTTGTCTGGAAGGTAGGAAGGGGCTTCACCATTGCCTGACAGGGGCTTACATGGAAGGGTTTGTAAATGCTAATGCAAGCACCAAAGCAAGAGCTTGGTTAGAGCTCATGGGAGCGTGTTTGCAAAATATCTGTGTGGCAGCAGCAGGAGTAGGCTCCTGCAGCCTGGATGCAGAGGATGGAAGTATTGCCTGAAGAGTGTTGGAATCAGGGTTTCAGACAGTTGTCAGTGCTCTCTGCAGTAACTGAGTGGTAGCTGGTGGCTGGGCTGATCCCTGCCCATTTTGTCTCTTTTCCTGGGTGACTGCAGATGCAGGTGGAATACTGGGCCCCAGAGGGAATGGGGAGCCACACCACTGATTTGTTCAAAGAAGTAAACAGAGGTAAAGCTTTTTATGTGGGCACTGCCAGGTATTGAGGGGAGGTTTTTAATTGCTCAGCCCTGGATCCTTTTTTTCCTAATTAAGCTGCTCTTGGAGAATTTCTAAATTTATGACAGGGTAAAATTCATAGTTATGAGGAAACCTGGAGACTTGAAAACACGTAAAAGGAAATTCAGTGCTGTAATGTGGGAAACATTCCTCAGCTCCTTGCAGTAACAACTTGTCAATATATTTTTGTCTGCTTGACAATATGTAGGAAATGCCTTTGATTTTGTAAAATTGCTTGTAATTTCTCAACATTTCTTTTGATTCTATTGATTAAAGCTTTTCTGCCTGCCTAGAGACATTAAATAGCAAATCATCTGCTAAAAGTGAACTGGCAACATTCCTGAAAATTAGCATTTAAAAAAAAAGTTTAGTCTAAATATATTTCAAAGACTGTTTCTATTTGTGTTCTGAGATGAAGAGGAAAACAAAAGCTTCTGTTATAGTCTGGGAAAAGGTTGCAATACCCAGTGAAATACCAGTATTGTCTTGACACTATGGAGAGAGAGGTGTTGTCTGTGGCAAAAAAAAAAAAAGCAGAGAGGTAGCAGGAGATGTGGTGGAAAAGTGTAATTACAAACACTGTCCCACATGGCTGTGTGTTCACCACCTGTATCCTTTTTCTAGGGATTGATGTATAAACAGCCACTCAGCCCAAAGCACCCTGTGTGTGCCAGTGAGCAGGGAAATAAATACCCAAACTGCAGTCACTAACTCCATGAGTTAAGTGTAGATTACAGAGTAAACCCCAAGCCCCAAGTTTTGCTAAAATAGTGAGGTGGTAAATACAAAACAGGGGCAATCATGGAAAGTGATTTTTTTTTTTTTGGATTGTGGTGAGTTCTACTCACCAGTGACTTTCTGATTACTGTTTTTTACAAAGATCCTTGTGTGAGCAGCTTTTGGGCTCTGAGTGGCTGTCCTGAAGTTCAGAACAGAATGCTTATAGGAACAAGAACTCCCAGAGTGTTTGAAGTGTTGGGTCAGCCACAGGGAGTGTTTTTTTGGCAGGTTAAGACAAAAACCTTGTGCATTTAACCTGGCTTTTGTGGCTGGTTTTGCCAGGTAAGAATGCCATGTAACTTCCTTGAAAAAATTGTTTACTTGTCTTAGGGAAGGAAGGAGCAGAGAGAAGGAATTACTCAATGTGCTCTTGTGCCGGCACAGATTCAGTGGAACATAAGTCTGGGTATTTGCTTCCCCAGCAATTGGATTATTATTTCTAACTGTCCACTTAAGACCAATTTTAAGTAGTTAAGTCATCTCTGAAGGCACTGTGCATTTATGCCCGTTCTGTTACTAAAAAAAGATACTAGGTTTTTATTTGAAAGTGAGAACAAGGAAGTCCTGGGAATGACTGTTCTAAGTTTTTTTCTTTACCTTTAAAATCTTAAGATACCGATAGATATTAAATTATCTTTTAGACTGCATTCTTCCCACAGAAAGAATGTAACAGAGAGCCCCTGGACTGAGTTCTCAGTCAGTGTGATTGCACTCAAAGTCCTTGCTCTAAAATGTTATCTCTGTTGGACTCACATAAATTGGCTGTCGTGGCCATGCTGCAGTAGTTCATAGATGTGAGGCACTGTGGGGCTGGGGAGGGAACAGAAGGGTCTGTGCAGAGCAGTGTTAAAAGCAGGGACTTGCTCTCTCTGTCCCCTCTGCTGCCCCAGAATTCTACTCTGGATTACCCACAGGCCACGCTGGCTTCATGCAGGGAGGCCCTTCCTTGCCTCACATCTGTGGAGTTTTTTCTTGTCACAATGTAAGCCCTGGGTCTGAAGCATGAAGATGGGCAAGGGAAAGAAGAATCAAAGTATTCACTAGCATAAAAGATAATGTAATTATTATAGGAGTGACACAAATACTGTGTCAATTTCCAGGCAATGGCAAATATTAACCAATGTGTTCTCTGCTGCCTGTCTATTTTTAAGACTTATACTGAGCTGGCAGCCAGGCTGTTCTTGTGTGTCAGTGAGTGCCATGACACTGTCAGGCTGTTTACATGGTGCAGAGAATGGGAGGGGTTTAGCCACCACGGCAACTTGTGACAGTGAGAGGGATGTCAGAAAAAAAATGATAAAACAACATAGCATAGGATATAGCAGTTTAGCTTTGCTACATTCAGATAAGAAAAAGAGTAATTTTACTTTAAAAAATAGTTTTAATGTATCTATTTTGCTCTCTGTTCAATGTTTATGCTACACATTTATTAAGAGTGACTTTGAATTTGCCTTTCTGCTATTTGATGAGAATAGATGTTATTTTCTCCCCAACTTCTTGACACCTGTAGCTGTCAAAATTTCCCATGCTCATTCAATTATCATCCAACAAGAAGTATTTATTCAAGCAACTTACCTAGAAAAGCCAATTCAAAACAAGATACCCTTTTCACTACTATTAAAATAAACTCAAGAAGTCCCATTTATTTCATTTGTTGGAATGGTTAGCTCTGTCTTTTAGATTAAAAAAAAAAAAAAGGCAATTTTATGAAGTCACCTAAGACAGTAGGAATAACACTGCAAGTAGAAAGCCCAACCTGAAGGAATTTACACATTTACATTTCCCATCTTTCAGTTTCAGTATTTTAAGGGGAAGTCTTGCACCCTCCTTAAGTGGACAAACATAATTCTCCTACAGGTAGCTATTGTTATTGCTACTTGAGACCTGAGCACGGTGTTTTAGCCACATTCCTTTTCCCAGCACTGAGCAGGATGTGTTTTCAAGTCATCTCATGTCTATCAGTGTTTTTGTTTTAGCATGCCTTTGCAGCTCCAAACCCAAAATGTGAACTAAAATGGATTGACTAGAGATATAAAGGAGGTTGCAATCAAGCAATTAGAATTTGGTTGAAAATTTAAATAGTTTAAACCACTGCAGTAATGCCACATGCAGAATGTGCTTGAGCCCAGTGGAGAGCATGATGACCTTTTCCCCTTTACCAGTTTTCCCCTTT
>WBNO01013067.1:63997-77255 GCA_013400575.1 Peucedramus taeniatus | reverse complement strand
ATTTTACACTGCAACCCATGACAATGACATTTAATGCTTCCTCCGATATCCCTGTGCTACATTCTTAATTTTTTTGTTTTGTTTGCAAATCCTCTCACCATCTAGTTTACAAATTGTACTAGAAGTAGGTCTGGATGCAGCTATGAAACAGTGCCGCAGAACCAGCAGTACATCTGGCTACAGGGCACAAATTACCAGGGGGTGCTCTACTGGGGCTGCTCTGATCATTTACCTGTGCTGGGTCCTTCCTTTCTGCTTCAGCATTAATTTCAGGTCATGTTTTACTTCCACGAAGTTGAAGGATTAGTATATGATCATCTGCAGTTTGACTAAAGGTCTGACAAGCTCTAAGACACCTGCTTTAAGAGTGGGTTGGAAAGCCCTTGTAGGTGTCTGGGGGCCTGTCTGTTCCTGCAAGGTGACCCCCTGCTTTCTAGATGTCATCTTTCCCTTTATTCTTCCCAGGATTCAGTATTGCAGCCTCTCCATCCTGTGTAACCTGATGTAACCTGCCTGTCTCCTTGCAGGTTAGAAAAGTCCTACCTACTCCTCTACAGTCTGAAAGAGATCTGCATGATCTATATATGAAGAGTATATATATATTTTTTTTTTTTAACTTGCTTTGTTAAAGGCTTGTTGTTACTTCTGAATCTTTGCCAACTTTTTTATCTCACCATCTTCTACCGCTGGTAGTTCAGTGCTTAAAATCTTTCATGAAGGTAGTTTTCTTTGGGCTATCATAAAACTTGTTTTGCTGTTATGAATTTAATTTACTTAGTGAAGGGAATAGCTAGAAATAAATGGAATATTCTGTACCATTAAAGCACAATCTGTTAAGAGAGCTTTAACTGCTTCATGTGTTATGACACTTGTTTCTTGTTAGTGTGCATGGTACAAAATATAGTAAATATGGAGTTATGTTGAGGTAGCATAACTGATTTTCTAAAGTTTTAAAATATTTAATCATTGAATATTTAATATTTTTCCCTTTTTTGAAGAACAACTTTAAATCAAAACTTCTATTTGTTGGTCTGTGTATGTTTACAGCTTATACCTATGAGCCTGGGCTTCAGACAGCAATTGATTTGTTAGAGCCCTCTTGAAGTTGGTTTAACAAAACCTGTTCCCTATGCTTTAAGAAATACTACCTGTCTTTAGTTTTTTTTACTTGATTTATGGAAAGTCTTATTGTGAGGTCCTGAGTTGGAGTCAAATGATATTGTAGATATTGGAACTGGTAATGGTGTTCTTGGTATGAGTTGTGTCCCTCAGCCACCTCTGTATGGCATTGATTTTACTGTCCCTTTAGGAAGGAGGAGAGAAGGTGGGGAGAACATTCTCACTGTCTCTTTGTGCCTAAGTTGTAGAATTTGGAGGTGTTTGCTGTGGTTTGTTTGGTTGGTTTTTTGACAAATGTGGGTACATAAGCCACATGTGGGTACATGGATAACCACAACAAAGCTATTTCTCTCATAAAACATCCAGGAAAATTCTCCATAAGTGAAACAATCCCTAAATAGCATCTTGCTACTATTCCCTAGATAAATTCCTTTTAGATAAAGTCTCTGGAATGCAGACAGGGCTATTACTGATTTTTCAGTCAAAAGCTGGCTAAGAGACATAGGTTTGGAGAGGTTTTTTTGAGGTTTTGGGGGTTTCTTATGAACAGCTTTTCTGCCAGGGGGTTTGGCTTTATCATTGAAAAGCTTTTTTGTTGTTTGCTTTTTATTAATTGTTACAGCAAAGGTCTTAGAGCTCTCTTCCCAGAATGAAAGAAGCCCCAGTGAGCAGCAGCCATTTCTCTCCAGACAGTCTTGTCAGTTCTGTGCTGCTTCCCACCTGCATTAGATTTAAACTTACGCTGCAGAAATGGAAGTCTCCCTAGATGATTACTTATTCTCTTTTCCTCTATCTTTTAGTTATTTTTAGTACTTCAGAAATGGCTGTATGGATTTTTTTATATTAATGGTCACTCTGATTTTGCTTAACTAGCATCTTTTTCTTGAAGTCCATCATACTTTTTAGCTTCCTTTCCACATGCATGTGTTGTTCAGAACTTCCCTTACACAATTTCAAATGATGCAGCAGCAACATGAGCAAAAGCTTGTGGACCACCCACTTTTCTTGAAAAAGAGATTGATAAAATTTCTGCTTGAATTGACTTTGATAATTCTTGTTTCATGGCTAAGAGGTTTGAAAAATGAAGTCACTTTTTTATAATTATGATTTTTTTATTTATCTGGAAGTCATTTAAGAACATTTTATCTTTTCCAAGGAAATGACGTTTTGAAGAATGAAGTTTTTACAATATAATGATATTAATTTCATAGGTGTAAGATAAAAAGATAAAATAGAAAAAAAAATTGCTGTATTGACAGCCATGAATATTAATGCATGTTTTAGTCAGTAGAAAATAAATAAGATTTCTCTTATAATTGGAAATAACAGTAAGTTAGGAATTTATTTTTTACTCAAAACATGTTGTTCTGTTAGTTCTGATGTAGAAAAGCAGAATTTTCCATGATGATATTAAAAGCAGAAATATTCAGTAAATATTTCTCTTCTGTATTTAAAGGAAAAACTGATATCATAACCTAAAATACTTCATTCCAATACTCATTCAATAGATTCTAGTTAGAAACCACCAATTATTTTAGAATAAGTAGAAAGAGAACTTCTTTTATAGTATTTTAAAAGAATTGTTTAAATTGCTAATTGAGCTAAAAAAGGGCCTGAAAATTGCAAAGGAGCCATGTGACAGAGGAAAAGATCAGAAAATATCTACATTTACCAATATGACAACTAAGCAGGGATTTTTGCCAATAGATCAATATAGAGGTTAAAAAGCTGATAACTGAAAGCACTTCAATTTAATGCATAATAAAAATAGAAAAATCAGAAAGTTGAAGAATGTTCAAGTTGAGCAGTACCAAGAGCTGATTTTCCCAAGTCACTTTCAGGCAAGATAAAGTTAGCAGAAAGATAAAGTTATTGCTCTCATCACCTTCCTCAATACCAGGCATGGGATCAGGGTTTGGGAACACTCACAGGTGCCAAGTAGTAATCTTTCTGTTAGCATTGCAGTCTGTTTTGAAAGCTTTCTGCAGAGTTTAAAGGTGTTTTCTTCTGCTGCTTCCTTCTTTTCTCATGTTTGCTCCTATATTGGCTATATTTTTAATTTTGGTTACCAATATATGTGTTATTATCTGTGTATATCTTAGTGCATTAGTTGCAAATGGTAATTGCCCTCCTTTGTCATTTACTCTTTTGGTCTGCCTTCAGCTGTGCCTACTCCCTCTTGAGCAGATCTCATGGTTTTTGGGCTAGTTATGTTTATGAAAAGGGAGGAATAAATATCATACTGTCCTGTTGACAGTATAAAATCAGCTCATTAAAACCTAAATAAAATGAAATGGGCCTTCCAATGTCCTGTCATTGGAGGGGAAAAATTTTTATTAAAAAAAGCTAAAACTAAACCAAAACAAAAAAGAAAAAAAAAGAAAACATGCAGAAAGGTGATATCTTCTGACCAATATGAGATGACAGCCTAGTGTTCTGCTGTTATTGCTACTGGAATTCATATGCTCTTGCACTATATTTACACTTTCAAACATTTTGGAATGGATTAGTTGTACTAAATTGGCCTTTAGGTTTTTAGTCTGTGCTTCAAGGTGTAGAAGATATGATTTACTATTTTTTTTAAATGTTGTTGTTGTTAGGCCTCCTCTTTCCCTGACAGGCTTATGTTGTTACCTGCTGTGATCTACAAGTGTTTGATACTGATCAAGTAATATGGGTACCACTGCTGGGAATGCTTTCATGTCTGTTTTCTCCATGCTCCCCCCTTACATTACATGGCCTTTTCATCTTTTGAAATATGGATATCAGATGTATGATATTCATGATTACTTTGTGATACAGCAAAAATTCAGGACTGACTGTTCTAAAAATGTTTTGAAAAGGTAAGCATCTAACTTTTTCTGCTGGCAGAGTGTTGGCTTTAAGTAAACACAAATTTCCATGCTGCATTTAAGTTTCCTCCACTATGGGCTGCATTGTGGGTAAGATCAGAATAATTTCTCCCCCATAGTCAAATGCAGCCATTTATATCTTAGAACAGGAACATCCCTTGAAAATTACAGTGCTTGGCAGCTTTAAATCTGATTGCATCACTTGTGTGACTTGGTTCAATGGTTTAAATACCATAGGAATATTTCTCTCCAGATCTTGGGTATTATTATTGATAATTAGGTAGAGGTCTGTATTTTTTTTTCTTTTTTTTGGCATCAAATAGTATGGTAGAAAGCAGAAAAACATTTAATCTACTTGTCATTTTTGCAGGTGCAGGGAGAGGAAATTTACTCATGTATTTTCTGTGGATTTGATGGGGTCTGGGGTCTGTGATGTCATGTCAAACCCAGCACTGGCTCTCACAAGGCCATTCACAACAATGGGACAATGCTCAAAAATCTCTTACAGACTTATTTTTTCTTCAAAAAGATACCTTTGAAGAGGAAGCAGTGACTAATGTATGCTTTATATACGGAAGGTACCGCATAATAAAATTACAAGGTAAATAACAGTGATATTCAAACCTCCAAACTTTTCTTGCCTCTGTAGGACTGCAGAGACAGAGCAAACAGCCGGTCAGAACAGCAACCAGAGAAGCCTGTGGCTTTCTGAGCGCTGCTGCTCGGAGGAGCAGGCACAGAGCACGGGGGCAGAAATCCCCGCCGGGGCTGCGAGGCAGAGATGCCCCTCAGTGATGCCGGGCAGAGCAGGACGGTGCTGGCAGCTGTCGCGTCGGGCTGCCCTGCCTTGGACAACTGTCACGCTGCCACCCCTCAGGTCCTCTGATTGGGTGCTCCCAGCCACTGATTACAAATGCTGATGCCGCTTCTGTGATCCTTTCCACTCGGAGGAGAAATCTCTTATCCCCACCCCCAGGCCCACCTCTAGGATGTAAGTAATGGTGAGAAGATGAGGATGCAAACAGTGCGGTGTGAGTGACTGGAAATCCAGCAGCCTGGTTTAGCTGCAGTGTTATGTAGGAGTCGTCTCCAGACTTCTTACCTTTGGTTTTTCGGCACAAACTGCTCGCAGGTTTCCGAAGGCTGTGAAAGGACTTACCGTTTGTGTGCTAGTGCTTTCTGTGTATCAGCATATTACCTTGCTTTTCCTCTGGACAGCTGTGTTCAGAGCTTCATGTGGGAATCTTTCTACTGAAGAGAGATAAAAAGGATCCTTAATCTGATTCTCTTTGGATCTTTCTATTTTTATGGTAAGTGCCAGCATATATTGGCTGAGCGTAGCTTCTTTGCTGCAGTGCTCGTGCTCTCTCCCTCTCTCCCTCTCCCTCCCCCTTCCCCATCTGTTTTTCTCCCCCTATAGTCTCAGATAAGCTTCGTGACCTTCACTTAATATCTCATATTTTCAGCATCTTCATAGCAGATACTGGCTAAGTAAAATACAAGTTTTCTCTTTATTTTGCTCTTTCCCCCTCTGACCCGGAGCCCTGAAGTATTGACTGCAAGCTGAGTACCTCTTTGTCCTTGAAACGGGAGGCTTGAGCATTGCTCCCGAGTGCCTGTGGCAGCAACGGGATGTGCTCCTGGGGAGCTGGAATAGAGGCTGGGTAACGGTGACTGACTCGTTTCTCTAGGTCTATACCCTTGTACTGAGGGCACAGATAGCCCCTGCTTGACCAGCCCCTGCTTGACCAGCCACCTAGAGAACTCTGAAGCCCCTCAGTGTCCGAGTGTGAGCATACATGTGATTTGAGCCGGTACTTGCTGTCATTAGCATGGGACAGATGGGCTCTTTCAGCATTTTCTGTATAAGCCTATGTCATCAGGTGTTTTTAAGCTGAACCCTTTGCATCTTGCAAGCATAGACTAGCTGGGACAAGAAGTTACAGAATAGGCAACCTAATAACCCTCATCCCTATCTAGTCCTTACAGTTGGAAGTTCTTAGCTTTTTGAAGTGCTTTTACATCTCTGTATTAGGAAAAAAAAAGTGCTTTTAAATGTCTGAAAATCTGTTCTGGCTTAATTTGTGCTCAAAGCTATTTTAACAGCTCTGATTTTATAAATAGGAAAGGTTGTTATTTAGACCACAGTAAACTGTGCCCTTAGTTTTGGGCTTTTTTATTTTTTTTTTTCCTAGTTTTTGCATGAGGCTTAAAGTCAAGCAAATATACAGTTTCTGGTAGATAGAGGTTTTCTTTTGCTTTTGGTATGAGAGAACTACGAAAGTATTTCTTTTAACTTAAATGTGTTTCATGCTGTGGCTTCATTATGTGGATTGACTATGAATAGCCCTTACAGACTGCAGGAATAATAAAGACTCTGCTACATCTTCAAAGGTCCACTGAAGGCATAGATATAATACTGGCTCAAACTTGTCACAGGGTGGTCTGACTTCAAGCAGAGCAAAGAGGAGATGTGTTCTTATACCTTTGTTTTACTGAGGTAGGATAAGAATAAAGCTTGTATTCTGTCTCTGCATTGTCTTTTCTGGGTTTAACAAGAGATATGCTGGTGTCTTGGAGTTTTTTTCTTTGTTTCATGTAACTTACATTGTGACTTAATAAAACAATTTTGTTCCTGATTGATCCTGTATTTCAGAGAGTTTTGCTTCATGAGCTGATTAGTTGAACAGAGTTTGTGTACCTCCTTTTCCCTCCCTAATGAGTAAAAACTTTGGAACACTGTTGTTATTTTCAATACCCTAAATTTCTTTTCTGTACTTGGGTGTAATGTCCCGTTGTATTGATAAGAATGTGTGTGTGGGAGGAGGGGGAAGCCCAGGTTAGGCAAGAGGCAGTGGGAGAAGGAGGAGGCTTACCCAGATCTGCAGGTAGAGGACTTCATGGTGCAGTGAGGTACCTGCTGCATCGCCCTCAGAACAAGCAGCAATGGCCAGCTCATAGCCCAGATCTCAGTGCTCTGAGTCATCTCCCCCATCAGATCTTGTGTTCTGGCATCATGTAGAACCCACTGGTGCAGCTGATCCTCAGTCTGGTTTCCCTTCTCACTGATGCAGTGAGGGCATGCTGCAAACTTCCTACTCTGGTAGGGAACAGGCCAGTTTTGGCACTTGTGCAGCTCAAGGAACTGCCTAAAACCATTTCCCTCTAGAGCAGCCTTCCCCGCTGTCTGCTACAGAAAGGCTTTGGCACTATGACTGGTCTATGTGTTACTTATCTCTTTTATATCACTAATGAAGGTGCTTAAGATGTTCTCTTCCAGTTTCAGAGAGTGCTGACATAATGACAGCAGAAAATAAACTTTTTGCTGTGGAAGATATGCAGAGCTCCTGGTCACACACACACACAAAAATAGTCCTGAGACCCTGCACAACCTGCAGGTTGTGATATTGCCTTGGAGGAATTTGGCTTAGGCTTTTCTTCATTAAATGTAAAAAGTAATTTTGTGCATGCATTTGAACTTGAAGTTTTTTACCATTTTTTCCATATAAAATTATTGTAAACCTAAAAAACAAGAGGTTTTGCAAAATAAATGCACCACTTAAAATATCCTGAAGACCTCACAGTTAATTATGGAATTGCATGTTATTATGTTTTAAAATAGTATTGTAAATTTAGATATTCCTATGTCCTAAAATAATCTACATTCCTACCCAACAATTTAACAGAAGGGTGGTTGTCACTCAAAAATTATTAATGTTTAAGTAAAATAATCTTGTAAAAGCTAATTTTGAACATAAGTGCATAATCATACCTGTCTTTGCCAATAAAAGTTTAAAAGCCAAAGTGCATAATGTAATGTGCTTTTTCAACAACCTTGAGGCAAAAGGAAGAGAGGAAAATGATCCTGAAGTATTTTCTCCAGTTTAAACTATATGAGCTTGCAATGGGATGTTTGCATTTGGAACCTAACATCTGTGTACTGCAACAGAGAAGTCTGTGCATCTAAATTCCTTGCCAGCACATCTTGTTGCAGGCTAAAAGCTTGAAAAATAAAGGTGCAGTCCTCTGTAACAGTCTTGAGAGGTATAGAGAAGAGTGAAATTCCCCAAATTACATGAAATTCAAGTAGGTAGATGTGCTGTTCATTTCTTGGGAATTCTATGAATGCTCTAATAGGGAATGCATGCATAGTACTTCCTTGTTTCACAGCATGGTGTCATGTTAATTCCTTTGCAGGGTAGCTGAAGACTGCATAGAAAACAACTGCAGGGAAAGAAAAAAAAAAAAAGCTCAGTTTTTTAGCCAGCCAAAATCACCCAATGGTCTGATGAAGTCATTGCATTTTTTTTTCTTGTATATGATCAATATGCATTCTTCATCCACTTGTCTATAGAAGCAAGTTTTTAAAAGCTTTTTACTCCACAAATACTCAAAAATATACATTTATGTTGGGAATATAAATTGGTATGTTTTTACAGAAAGCTCACTCATTTATCCATACTGCTTCAGTAATTTTATGCTTTCCATCTGCTCATATCCTTTCTGACAAAACTTATGCAGACAGCTATTGATTATCACTGGCTGAAGAATTCAGGCAATGAATTAGCCATGCTCCAACTTCCCTCTCTGCCCCAGACTGGAAAGTAATACTGAGATATTCATGTTGCAGAGCTGAAGTCATCAGTAGAAGGCAGCATTCTGGCTGGTGATTTTTTTCATGCTGTATCAGTTGTGCTTTTACCTGGCTGTTTCTTCATCCATCCTGACCCACTAATGAGCCCACATGAATAATCAAAAGCCGACTGCACCTTCTGGGTTTTCTCCCTTATTCATGGAGCTAACTTTAAAGGTGTTCCTGGACATATTATCTCACTTAGTCTGCAGATTTTGTCCAGGATGATTTCAAGGACTTTGTAACTCTAATATTGTAGGTATTACAAACTTGTCTCTATATGTTTTGCAGCTTTAAGAGGTGAGCTCTCTTCAGTGCAGTTGCTACTTTTGCAGTTTATGGATGACTGGAAATCCTGTGTGTGAACACTGTGCTGCATAATCTGTCAGAAGTTTAGTGCTTTGGGGAAGTACTAGGCAGGGTGTGTGTGTGTGCTACGTGCTTTCTCTATGTCAGTGGGTAAGGAATAGCTTTCAGACATTGTTATGTGTGCTCTGTGTCTCCTTTGCATATCCTGCCTTCTTAATAAGTGCTTGCATCCTGTGCCTGTCATATCTCAGGGGGGGATTGCATTTTCTGCTTTTGTACAAGTGCATAGTGCTTTGTGTAGATCTGTCTGATTCTTGATGGAAACCATGGTCTTTCACTTCATGTCATGCAGGTTTGTTCTTATGTAACTTCTGCATAGGAAACACTGGACAATAAAGTGAGAGGTGTTCTGTGTGTTACAGAACTTTCTCCTGCATAGCAAATGTCACAATTATGTTATTCCAGTCTCAATGTGGTAACAATGGAGCAGCACTAGGCCTGTTTGACTTGACCAGCATTAGGTGTTCGCATCCTGGTAATGTGAGAATGGTTTAGAATCAAGAACTTCCCATTGTATAATGTAAGGATAAATAACAGTTTCATCAGGAGTTATGAGTTAGTTATTTAGTATTCTAGTAGAAGGGATCTTGGCACTGGAGCAGGCAATGCAAGTGTTCTAATCTTTATGAAAAACACCCTGAGCAGGATGAATGTCACTAAAGCTGCAATTAGATCCCCAAATAAGGGAGCTAATGGTGTGCAGATCTCTGCACATGCATGGATTTTATTCCAGGAAAGCACACATCTGAGATAATGTTTTCAGAAAAGCCTCATATTTCTAAGAGCTATATGTACATACTAGTAATGCTGCAAGAGCAATCCTTCAAAACAGTTTCCCTTATGACCTCAGGAGGCGTTACAACAGTCTGGCCTCCAAATTCAGCTCTGAGAGAAGACAAGTTCCCACCAAATGGTGAACTTTGAACATAAATCCAGAGACTTCCAGACTCAGCATTTGCAATCTGATTGTCCAAAGGGAGGCGTGGTCTCCAAGAATTTTGGACAACTTGGTTCCTCAAAAGCCCATACTACCATAGATAAATATTTTTAAAAATATAAACAAATTAAAACTTGTGGATAAATTCCCTGGATATGAGTGAGTTAGGTCTAAGATTCCAGGATTATGTAGGTGTTGATGATGATCATAGGAGATTAATTTCTTGTATTCTCCACAGGGGTAGAATACCATAATTTGCACTTCCAGAGGGTGGTTGGAAGTATGTCTCCTTATCCTTGTCTTAGGACAAGCAGATGTCCTAATTGTCTTTAGAAAGTTATTGCTGTTTAATATGAAGCTAGGAAGAGATAAATTCTGTATAATTTATCTATAGGGTTTATGTCACTAGTGCTGGCAGATTATTAAAATAGAGCCCGCATCAAAACAGCTTTTCTACCTTCATCCATTTGGTCTTGTTGCAAACCCCTGCAATATTGACATTAATTTCCTATTTTATATAGTGCTTACAACCTTCAAATGTAGAAAAATTTTTCTGCATCCCTTCATTTTTGGATGAGGAAGTTAATTAACAAAATCACTTGAGAAGAGAAAGACAGAATCTCCTCTGAGCCAGTTTGCTGTATGGAAGAGCTGGTGATTAGCTGGCTTGGTGATTAGCTGGCTTGGTGATTAGCTGTTTTGGATCAGCAGGAGATACACTCCCATTTCAGATAATTTTCTTTGAAGAAACCAGTTTTCATTAAAATTAAGCATAATACTTTATACTTATGATGTATTAGACCACCAGATACTTTTTCTAAATGGGCTGGATACTTCTTGGGAAACCACTCCCTGTAAAATGCCAGTTAAAATCCAGAGCGTTGTGAAGTCCATTGGTATTTGTCTATGTATCCTGGCAGACATACAACCTCTCTACATTTTGTTCATCTATCCCCCAGCCTCAATTCAATTATTTTCTTGTTTGTGCTCTGTGTCACTCTCTCTGTACTGTTTTTCCCTGGTATGTACTTTTTTGCCTTTTTACATACTGATTTGCCTTCACATTTTTCTTAATTTTGATTTTCTTTTGTATTAGGGCAAGGGTTAACCATACAAGTTGCCATCCTGTGCTGAGTTTCATCTAGGCAGAGCACTGCTCTGCTCAGTGCCTAGGGAAATGCAAATATTGTTCTTTCTAAAGACTGTTTTCTAAGAGCTTGGTCTGCAGTCCCAATATATTGTGAAGCATGCACAGAAAAATGGAGAACAAGAGGCAATGACAAACAGGTCTGACAGGACAAAAGGGCTGGAACTTAAGAGTCAAGTAAAATATCAGCCTTATTAACATGAGTACTCTTTTCCTTAATCTAGCAGGAAAATAATATATTTTGTAGCTGTGGAATCTGAGATCAAAGAACCATAGCAAAGAGGAATTAAGCAGGTGATACTGATCTGAGTTATTTCAACCTCAGTTTCATGCAGTAAACCAAAAGTTTCATGCAGACATCGCTGCTTTGGTTTATGTTTAGTGTTTTTGAGGCTATTGCCACAAAAATTCTTTATTTTAGATGAGGAGGAGAAAATGAATTAAGTTGAATGCTCCTCTGCCCTCAGGGGAAGGAAAAGTATTACCTCTACTAATTTCTTGTTGTCCTTTGTTTCCAGAGAAACATCTGCAGCATTTGATTTTCTAACCTATGCCATTTAAATGAACTCTTCCAGAGTGGTGAAAATTCCTGATCTCATTTAAATTAAATATAGGGTAGTCAAGTTTCTACCCACAGCCTTACTTTTGTTTTGAATGATGCTGAGTGCTGCTAATAGTTATTCTATTCTCTGTCTCTTTATGATAAGCACCAGATGAGCCTAGACATAAGAAGTCCTTTCTAGCTGGTCACAGTGAAATTGCTGTTGAGCCACAGACAGACTTTCCCTATTTTAATTTTTAATGTAGCATTTGTGATTTGGATTTCAGAAATGCCTTGGCAAAAGCTTGGATAACCTTCTACTTTAGCATGCTTCAAGAAGTTTACTTAGTTTATATTTCAAATAATAATAGACTCTGAATTATTCTGATTAGTATATTATGGTACAATTATGGTGATACAAAAAAGTTTCCATCAGTACTCAGTATCCCATCATGAAGTTGTTACTGCAACTTCTCATTGCCCTATTGTCACCTGGAACAGTTCTGCAAAAATGTATTCATTCTTATGTAAGAAAAATACTACTTTATTTTCCTTTTTTACCTAAAAACTAATGACTCAATTGTTTTGTGATTAGTGCATAATGTTAATATACCACAACTTTTGTGACAAAATGTAGGTATAAGTTATCAAGTTGCTTCCTGTAAAGCTCAGTGACATCCTCATTCAGGTAACTCTCTTTCTGCGGTTTTAATTCTGCCTCTTATATTTCAGCTTCTATGTCTGATCTTATTTCTTACAACTCTGCATTTTGTGCTTCTGCTTCTTGCTGGACCTCCTGTCCTTTGACCCTCTTCCAAGCTCTGCTCCATTCCCCCTCCAGCATTTCTCTGTCTGCTCCTTCTGTTCTTTACCTGCTCCTCAAGACTGTGTCCAGATGTCCCACTCACATACTGGTATTTGTTTTTTGCATAAAGTTTTAAACCCTAATGAAAATATGACCTCAGAGTTGTGGTACTTCAGCAGCACTTGTTGTGCAGGTCACCATTCTTTGCAACAGCAACCGAAACTTTCTATGAATTGTCTGTGAAACAATGCAATGGGTGTTAAAGGTGACATTGCAATACAGAAGTGGGGGCTCAGATTTCAAGATTTCTCAGATTATTAAGCCATTTCCTTTCTTTAAGGTACACTGCTTGAATTGAAATTTAATAAGTGTTGCAGTGAGGAGGCATAATAGGTCTGTGCTTGTCCTGATTCTCCTTGTGGGAGGTTGGTTGCTAAAGGGCATCACCTCTGCTTCTAAGTTGGGAAGGGAGATAGGTTCAGGACATGTACTTCCTTTCAGTTCCAAGGGGGAAAGAAGAGAGATGGATGTGGCACATATCCACTGGGGTTTGGGGTTTTTTTGGTGTTTGTTATTTGTTGGTGTTTTGTTTTCTTTTTGACATTTTGCTTCAGGACCAGGTTGTGATGAAAGAAACTGTGCATTTGGGAATTTCTATGTGCTTTCAGCTATCATGTGATAGCATAGCAATTACTCCACAGGAACTTGTTCATTGTCAGAGATTTAAGTGCCTCACTCAAGATCACACAGCCATATGTCTTGGTTTAACCCAGGACTCTTGAAACCTATGTCAGTGCCCTGCCCATGCCAGGCTAGCCTGTTTTCCCAGAGTGACAATATAGGGGAAGTGAAATT
>WBNO01013067.1:10414-63988 GCA_013400575.1 Peucedramus taeniatus | reverse complement strand
AATTACAATAAACAATAATAAAAAAAAAAAAGGTAAAAAAAAAAAAAAAAAAAAAAAAAAAAAACCCCGCAAAACAAAACAACAACAACCACAAAAAAACCAACTTTCAGTCTTCTGGTTTCTAAAACAAGTAAAGAACGTCAAAGAATTTTTTTTAAAAATGAAAGGTTTCTTTTTAAATAAAAGTTTTTTTTAAAAGACAAAATCATATTGTTACAGAGTGTGGATAAATATTTAGGATATTTGCTAAATAACTTTGATAATGTTGCACCTTGTCACTGCCTGTCTAAAAATTCCAGTTGTTTGTTTCCAGGGCATACCATGACGCCAGGTTAGTTTTTGATGTGCTCTGATTGCAGTGCACTCCAGGCTAAGTAACTTGCAATTGGTGTTTCTCTTTCACTGTTGTCAAGCATATGTCATTTTTGCTGAATGGAGTCCAGGGGAAGACGTGTTCTGAGGCCACACTGTCAGCGCTTGCATCTTTTGAACTGCACTTTCAGAAACATCTGCAAGCCTGTCAATCAGTTTTAAACCTTGGGTATGGCTTTGTGAGTACTTCATTGCACTCTTGGATACTAGCACTGCTAGTTTTATTTTGCTGAATACCGTGGGAGGAGGCAGCTTTGACCATTTAAGAATTATTAAATGCCAGAATTTTGGTTGCCTGTATTTATGTGATATCCTGGAGACTGTAGTCATATGTTGACATGCAATGTTTTCCTTGAGTTATCTTGGTTTCTTTTTATTTTCCTTGTGAAATATTTCATTCTATGATCCAAATAAGGCTCCAAACAAAGGCCAAACAAATATTTCCTGATATTTGTATTTTTATTGCAATCACCAAAACTTCTACTAATGTCTAGATGGCAAATAATTATCCTTCATGGAAACTATAATGTAAGAAGATATTATTTATGTTCTATCATCTGTTCTTATTACTTCATAAATAATGAGCTGAGGTTTTTTGATGTGACAGGGAGAAATGCTGCACGTGAAAAGTCAAGGGCATGATTTTTTTAATGTCTTTATCACATTGTAGCATTTTATATAATCAAAATAAGGCTTCAGTGGACACTGACTGTAGCTATGAGTACCAAACTTTGGTGTTGTCTGCTGGGTGCTTGGACAGTGACATACCCCCTCTGAAGTCACTTCCTTAGCAGCACAGAATGCAGAAGAGGGTATGCAGTTGAGTACCTCAAATTAAAACCCAAATTCTCTGATAGTGAGACCAACCTTTGTCTTCATGCAGTTTCAATGTGTGTTTCTGCATGACTTCCTGTGCACAGGGACTGGGCAGAGGCCAGGTGGAGCTGATGCTTATCATGGGAGTGTCCATCCTAAGTACACACTGCGGATAAAAATTTCTGTGTGGTCTGAAATTAAAACTCATATCATGTTGCATAAGCACAGAAGTGCTGAGTATATTTCACAGATGCAGCCTTAATCCTGGCACTTCTTAGGCACTTGACACTGCAAACTCAACAGCCTGCTGATATAGTTGTATTATATGTCAACACCTAAATATTTTAAAAGACTTCATAAAATCCAGTATTTTCATCCTCTGATACTGAGAAAAATGTTGGCTGTATATGTAAGGTATGTGAGAGCTTCAATTTTCATCCTCCTTGTCTTGAGCATAGTGAGGGGTCAGCTTGGTAGCCATGGTTGACATTCCAGGGCTGTTAGAACTGTCAGAAGGGGGAAGTACATCTTTTGCTATAAAACTGCCTGTTGATGGCATTTTAATGGAACTAAGTGTCCTCTACTGCCACAGACCTTTTTATCTTGACATTCCTCCTTCATGATGTGGTGTGACTGCTAGCCGTGAGATCCTGGGAGAGAAGGTCTCTACTCTTCACCACTACAGTGATGCCCTTGAGTTGTAAGAGGGGAAAAAATACACCACATCTATTGCTGACAGAAAAAAAAAAAAAAAAAAAAAAAAAAAAAAGCCTATAACTTTAGGCAATCTTGTATTTTTTATAGTAATAAACATCTCTCAGAGAGATAGATAGATAGATAGATAGATAGATAGAGAGAGATAGATAGATAGATAGATAGATAGATAGATAGATAGATAGATAGAGATAGATATTCACAGAACCAGTTAGGTTGGAAAAGACCTTGGAGATCATCAAGTCAACCAAGTTCTACCACCACCTTGTCAAGCAGACCATGGGACTGAGTGCCACATCCAGTCTTTTCTTAAATACCTCCCACCAGCAATGGTGACTCCACTACCTCTGTGAGCAGCCCATTCCACTGCCCAGTTACTCTTTCTGTGAATAACTTCTTCATGATGTCCATCCTAAACCTAATGTTCTCCCTCTGAATTTCCAACAAAGTTCTTTCTAAATTTGCCTGAGCAGATTTCCCAAGTCAGAAATGGCATTTTAAATCTTGAGGCATCTGTGTTTGTATATGCATGGTTAGTGATTTTATAGCATATTCATTGATGTGGTAAATACTTTAAAGCTGCTTTTTAAAATGAAAATTTGGTGTTGATTAACTATTATGTGAGTACAAATTCTATCTTTACAGTTTCAGTGTTATAAGTAAATCCAGTCAAGTTGTGGAAGTGTTTTTATTCCTTCTAGTTAACATAGTTTTAGCAAAGGACTTTACACAAGTAGTAAAATTGCAATTGATCAAGTCCAAAAAAATGAAAAAAAAAAAATCTTTTGTCCTGTTTTAAGTGCTGTGAGTAAAGCAACTAATACTTTGCTCATGTGCCCTTGAAAATAGCATGGGCGCTGTTCTGTTTCAGAAGCTCTGCCAGCATCTGGCCAGTCAGCCAAGGTTACAGGAATGCAGATTTTGAATCAGCAATTACCTACTAAATGCTGCTGGAGTGTTGTTGGCAGGAAGATGTCACAGCATGGCATCCTACAATGCCTGTGGCTTTGTGATGGTTTGTCACCTGCATTTTGCTGTCCCAGGGCAAGAATAATTCTATTTAATGCATAATCCCAGGAAAGGGCCTGAACCTGTCTCTCTGTTGGGGTCCAGTATATACCTTACTCTGGCTTCAGCTGAAGGAAAATCATGAGCTAATTTTTCATGCATTACAATAGTTTATTTTAATTACTTTAGGGATTGAGATATATCAAGGGGAATATCATGGGCTGAATATACTCTGAAGCCAAAACCAGAGAATTGCAGAACTCAGGAAACAGTACTAAGGATGTTCCTCCAATCATTGTTTACCACTTAGAAGTGTAACTTGAATGCATCATTTAAATGTTTTTATATGTAATCACACTAACAATTGTAAGCTAAAAATACTAATGCTCAGGAGCTGGAGGGAGCCATTTGCATAAATAGAAGTATGCTTAGCAAGATGGTAGGTTTGTTTACTCTATATAGCAGTTTTAATGCACTAGGCATCTAATTCTGTGTCAAGGAAATTAGAGACTTATTGATTTCCTCTAAAAGATATACATAAAATGTTCATTTCCCCACACAGACCATCTCCTTTCAGCATAAGCAGGCATTCATTAGTTGATTTAGGACAAGTCAGGCTTGCAACCTTCAATAACTAAGACAAGGGTCACCTCTGTGTTGAATTTCATGCTTTGTGAAAGTCTGGAGAAATTTTTCCTTACTCTTCACGTGAAAAGCCTGACACACCACTAATATTATACCCTGTTAACTACTGAGCACTTTGGTGCAATGTTAATCCTCTGGGTCCAGTGCTGCCATTTTGCTGAGCAAGCTCAGACTGCAAATGTGAAAAAATAATTAAGAGACAGGTGCTTTCAAAAAGTGGAGTCATGCAAGACACACTGCAGATCTTCTGTGTGTCAGTAGGAATTGATGTAATTGAAAATCTCTGAAAAAGTGAGAGAGAATCCAGTGCTGCAGTTTATTGGGAAATCAATTACAAGTGAAAATGCTTGCCATTTTCATTCTTGCAAAAGTATTGCCTGGCTGAGGCAGAAGCTGCTGCTAGTCTGTAGTCAACAGCACCCAAGTAGTTGAAATTTGCAGCATACAGTGATTCTGGTCTGGTTGATTTTGGAATAAATTAACAACCAAAAAAGAAAGTTTAAATTTCAAACCTAGCTTGGTGCAATATTTTTGATTGTAGTCACATCTTCCTTAATGGATGGGTATCAGTTTTTATAAAGCACAGCATATTATTTTGAAAGTTTTAGTAAATGATCCATACAATTAACAGTAACAGGGACTGAGTGAGAGCAAATGAGCTTTGTCTCATTCCTGCTTGGCAAATTAAGTACCCCCTAGTTTCATTGTTTTGCTCAATTTGTGTCTTTCATACAAATATGGTAGGCGTTTGAGACAAGAGATTTTTGGGGTTTTTTAAAAGCATGTGATGTCTAGCACCTGACATTGTGGGATCTTGGACCCTGTTGGTAACCTAATAATTTTTGTGCCTTGTACAGATTTCTAAGCTCCTAACATTCTTTAGTCTGTTTTGAGTAATGACAAAGTCCTGACAGAAAAATCTCCATTCCTTACAGAAAGTTCCATAAAATAACTGAGGTCAACACAGCAGCTGGTGCAGTGGGGACAAGATTGAGCAACTCTGTGTCACAACACTGAATGGTTGTCTTGAGTAGACATCAATTATGGAGTTGAGACATGAAATATCTCCGCATTTCTAGGCAATTTTTTGCCTAATTCTAATTTCTGGGGTTTGAAGAGGAATGATGCTGCTAATGCAGCAGAAGTGAATGGCAGTAACAAGTGGAAGTGGGAACGATGAGGAGTAGCAGGGTCAAGAGTTTTCTCAGCACAGTTTGCAGTTTGTGAGCAGCACAGATGTAGAGAACTTGAATCTGGATCTTTCTGTGGGCGTTCAAGTCAGGTACCTGGGAAACAAGCAGAGTTGGTTTTTTTGAAATTTCTCTTGCCTACAGCAGAAAAATCACTTAGTGATCTTAATTAGCAGTTATTCATGGTGATGATTTAGTCTCACTCCATAGATCATCCAGCCTCCTGAACACTCTGGTAGTCCAGAGTGAACACCTGGTCCATACAAGGATAGTCTGCACAGAGCAGTTACCTGATGTAGGAACAATGTATAAGGCTGTAAAAGTCAGTGTTGTCTCATTTTGTGTTTAAATAGGCTTTTATATTCCTCAGGGTTGAAAAATAAATAAAAAGGTGAGAGGGGAGGTTTTTTCTCCATCTCTTCCTTTAGGGAAAAATGTGTTTTGTTTTAAAAAGGAATTGAAGGTAAAGAATAATGGACTAGGGTAGTAAGTATATTTTAGATATAGCATTTGCACAGAAAAATTGCAGAATATGTGAATGAGGGTAGGATATAATGTAATGAAAATTGCATTGTTCACTGATTTAAAGCTCTTTTTTTTGATGTACATTTTTCTCTTTCAGAGCCATTCTCAAGTCAGCACAAAAAAATAGGTAATTAGTCAAATAAATGGTCTAAATCTTCATGTTATAATCACAGAAGATCCATGGATTTTATGGACTCTAAATTCTACATTGAGTTTGAAGGCCAAATTGCTAGAAATTAACAATTCCTTGCTTTAAGTCTATTGAACGATCAACTAAGAAAAGAAAAAAATACTTTTCTGCTTTAATAGTATTATTTCAGGATCATTGGATTGAAATAGCCCTGAATTAATCAACAGCTTAATTTGACAATTCATTTTTATTGTGAGGCATTTACTTGCAGACAGAAAGAGTGCCTTTATTCTAGCTAGGAGAATCGCTGGATGTGTGTTCTGGTCATTGGAGATAAAGACCCTGACAACTTTGTTCACACACTGCTAACTTTATTGGTGCTGTCCTCTGTGCTGTGGTATGCACCCTATGCTATTATTTTTGATGGAGAAGAGCAATTATTCTGTTTTCTCTGGACTGAAACCTACATGCTTCCAGATTCCTAAAGAAAACTAACCTGAAAAGTTTTCATGCAATCCTAGCCTTGGGCACTTGTGTCCCAACCAGAAGGAACACAATTTCAGTGAGCTCAAGTCAATGTGCTTCTGCTGCAGAAACCTCAGGTATGACAATTTGTGTTCAAAGGTGATCTGATTTAGTGCACAGTCATTCATTTTGCAGTTTCCAGAGATGAACAATGGGACAATGCTTAATTCAAGACTGAGGTGGAGAGTGTTTCTTGCCATCCTTATATCTGTTAGCTTGTAACAGTGGGGTCTCTGAGGAGCCTTTTTGAGGAAATTGGAAGGGGAAAAAAAAGGGATTATTCTATCACAGCATGAAACTGAGAAGAAAGATTTCCATCTCTAGACCTATTGATGCTGACCATGCTTAGCTGGGACAGTCCTAACATTTGCTGACAGCCCACAGGGGAAGCTACCTTAGCATGGGCAAAAGCACCATTCAGACTAGGCAGGCTCAGTGCAGATGCTCTGTAAACCTGCACAAAACTTGCAGGTTCAATTTGCACAGAATTAATTGGAACTTAATTTAAGTACTATCATAAGGAAGCTAAGCTCTTTCTAAAGTTTTTTGCCCCGTAGTCATTTTTTCAACATTGTCCTGATCAAGGTTTAGTTTATTTTATATTGGTGTGAAAATAAATACATAGGGGCAAACCAGACACTAAAAAATTGTAATAAAGCTAGTAAATAAAAAACATTTTCTTCCCATAAACATCTTAAAGTATCTGGACTGAACTTATAAATTTTTCTATCTCCCTTATGCAGTAAATGAACTAAAATAAGGAAAAAAGTAGAAGACAATTATAGAGTTTTTAAAAAATACTGCAGTTCCCACACTGACTTTTTCATAATCATAACAAGAGAGTGTACGAAACATAAAGTATGAATGCTAGCTTCAAGATGAAGGATCTTAGCAATTTTTAAGGGAGTGATCTTGAAGATCTAGATTGAATTGTAGTTCTCTACCTTTTCACAGAGCACTTTTTGTAGAAACTGTTTTTTTTCAGACTTCTTTCTGACTTTAAGAAATAATTTGGAATTATAATCTTAAAATTGCCATGTATATGATCCTGGTTTGCAACTTTTCAAAGAAACAGAAAACAAATTATTGAGATTTAGGCAAGGAGTATAAGTAGCAGTAAAAGAATTTTTGAACTGTATAATGCAGTTTCGTGTGGGACATATATGGATGTATAGGATTTTAAAAGGAAATCCTATACACACTAGGATGTGATGTATGGAACAATCAAGGAGTCTTTCCAGGGAGATCCAACTATAGGTACAGTAAATTGTCTCTTGTTCAGAAATCCACCCCTAATTGTAGCAAGAAATTGCTACTATTTGAATCAGTTTCATTTGATTTTGGTGTGTGTGTTTGCTTCTGAAAAGCTGCAGTGCAAAGCAGCCAGACTCCTTACCCTGCTCTTGAAACCCAGATCCAGAGGAGCTGCAGGACACTGCACAGGCTGCAGACTAGGGGAGAAAAGCACTGGCTTGTGGACATCTACCCACTTCTGCTAACTTGTGTTGTGTTAATTTATTTGAATGCTCTTTCCCAGAGATAATGAACACAGTCTTCATTGCTGTTGGTTTCATCATCAACTTGAACAAAACTTCTTCACTAATACCACAGTCACACTAAATAGCACAAAACTGTGTCAGTACAGGATGACAAAACCATCCTAATATATCAGTAGATGCAGGAAGATAAGTAAGTTGTAACTATCATCTTCTTTGGGCTATCTTTTCACCAAAATGCATTGTTGGTAGATTTCTTTAGATCAATTTCCCATTGCAATGAGATCAGTATTTGAGACTTTAGTGAATCACTGAGGTTCTCTTTAATTATTTAATGGCTCATTTATTGTTTTGTTTTGGTTTGTTTTTTTTTCTGGAGAGAAACAGAAAATGAGGTAGGGGGCTGATGTCAGCATAGCATACGTGGAAGATGGAAACCTTCTGTCTGATTCTGCCAATATTTTGCTGTTTGAGTTTTGGTCAAATCACCTGGGCCTTACTACAGCTTTGCTGATCAGGCTCAGTAACAGACACTGCTATAGCTGCACCAGATCCATATAGGAATAAGAAGCACAGGCAGGAGAGATGCAGCTTTTCTCAATCTTCTTGTGTGGAATCACAAGAAGAACACATTCACCACTAATGATGACTGATGACCAGAGCGCAGACTGTCCTTCATGTCTTATCTTCTTGTATGTAAAATAAAGTTTGTCTTGTGGGAGAGGCTTGAAGGATGCATCAGCCAAAGTTTGAAAATAGAGGATAGATATCTAAATTTGAAGTTGTAAATTTCCATTGAAAATAACTTGGTTCTAAATTGTGTGGGAAATAGCACAAGTTTGTTTAATTAAATTATCTGCCTACAGGCATGTTTATCTGTAATAGCTGTACCTGATCAGAATTTAGCATCTGCAGTGGGCTACGGGAATGAGAGTCGGAAGAAGGTCACTGGTGATGCAGCAATATGTAGTGTGCAGATTCAGCACTGGATGCTGTGCCGAGCACAACCCTTGAGTTGAACTGGAGTTTATCACCTCACTTTTAGTGTATTTTTACTTACGTTTGCAAGTGAGATAGAGAAATGCTCTGCCATGCTGTCAAACCAATGACATCCAAGACTTCCTGAGCTTCTGATAAAAAGAAATTGAAGGTCTCTTCTTAAGATCAGCAGGTTTATCTCTAATCCAGTGTAGTAAACTAAATTGACTGTGTATTTTGCAAGAACAGCAGAAGTTTCAGAAGAGCTCCGAGTGTAGTGTTTCATCCATTGCTACAGTAATTCACATTTCAGAGAATCATAAGGAAAGGCCATGAGATTTTAATGGTGTCTTAAAACTAATGAACCTCCAGAAAATGTGGTTTTGTTTTGACTTTTAACTTAACGTCTGAGTTGTTCTGACAAGTTCACTCAGTCAGGTGCTGTTCATGTCCATATTGTTGCTAAGACCTCCATTACTACACTATTCTTGCTGAGGAAGATATTTAAAGCTCTGTCTTCATCTTACTGTTGTACTCCGGAGAATATATCCAGGGTCATGCACAAAACAAGACATTTACAGCTGAAACCTATTGCTAAATTGTAAATGGATTCCTGTCTTTATAAGGAGAAATACTCAAAGTATTCGTCTGGATTTTATCAAATGCTATTCTTTGCTTGGAAGAATGGTAAAAATAGTCAGAGCAACAGTTCCCAGTTCTTGTACTACCATCTTGATACCTGACTTAGCAGATGCCTCTGCTTGGTCAGCACCAGCAAAGAGCAAGCAAGGGTTTCTGCCTTCTGCTTTAACCCACTGCCTCTGCCCGCTCTGCAGGGCACAGCAGTGGCTACTTTCCTGCCTGCTCAGTGTTCCTCTCCATCACTGCTGATCTTCATTTGGCAGCCAGCAGATGACGTAGAGGTGAAAGAACTGACACTGCGGATTTATGATTAGTTTGGTCAAGACCACTGCAAAGCCTGGCATTTCTGTTAGTTGACATTTGGCATTCTGGTCAACACCACCGATGACAGGGTTTTATTCCACAGGGGAGTGCTGCTACCCTAGGGGATAATTCAAAACATTTCTTATCCGTTCCCAAAGTCAATTAAAAAATTAAATTCAGGACTCTTATCAGTGTGCATGCACACACACAAAAACAAAATCGCTTAGAACGTGGCACAGTTAGCTGCTAGCTGATTTCTCTTTATATACTTACAAGAGTGAGTAAACAAAGGAGCACATCTTCAGCTTCTAGTTGAGTACAGCACGTGATAAACATATGTTTCAGTTTTGGATAATAGTTGGTGATCTTTGTATTCGTATTTCTGAAGCCTTGCTTGCTGATCAGCAAAGAAACACTGGCAAAATTTCCAAACAAAGCATTTTCCCTGGGAAATGATTCGTCTTGTGTCAAGCATTGACAAGGCATCAAGGAAAGGGATTTATGGGCAGTAAAGTAAGGAGACATTTACTCAGTTATGCTTTAAATATTTTTTCCCCCACATTTTGTTGTGGCAAAAAAACTGTGTTGAAGCTCCAGGATAAATGGTACAAGATTTTTATCCTGCTTTTTCTGATTTGGAGGTTTTAATGTGTTATCCTGGAGGCAAAAATAGTTGGAAACATTATTGCAGTACCTATGAAAGCATCCACAGTGCAAAGACCAGTTTTCTAAGCCAGTCCACAAGAGTGAGTAGGCCTAACAGAGTAGGTAACATTTATTGGCACATGTCCACTGGTTTCTGAGGGTTTTTTTTTTTTGCTGCTTGATTGTGCACTGAATCCTGACCAAGGCTGGAGGTTACCTTCCTAGTGGTAGAAGAGAAATAGACTGATGGTTTTCATTCTGCTACAGCCATGTCTAAACCAAGAACTGACGAACTGCATGGATATTGGCATGTCTCAAGAACATGAACATGGTTTAGGTCAAGCTTTGGTGCTTATGCTGCAGTGCCTAGTCTGTGACAAGTTTGATGTCACTGGAAATTCTGACAGCAGAAAAGTGTGAGGAAGCCCCATCTATTTCCATCTGGATTGTTTAGCTCTTTAGAAATGCAAGTCAACTGGTTTGGATGGTGTAAGATAACAACAATCCCTTTTGCTTCACAGGACATTTGAGCCTGCTTGTAAGCTCTGGGAGTAAATTCTGCAAGCACTTGATAAGGCTTCAATTAAGTGTTCATCTTGCAGCCAAGCACTAAATTACCTGCCTTTCCAGGTCACTAGCTATTTGCTGATTAAGCTCTGATCTCCATTTTGAAAGGATTGCTGTCATTGAAACAACTGCTGTATCACCTTGCAGCTGACTTAGCACCTTCTCCTGTGCCTGTGCTCTGCTCAGCTCCAAGCAGGTAACGACAGAAGCAGGTGAAGGGAGAGCAGGAAACATTGCTGGGAAATGAGAATGCATCCTTCCAGCTAATTAAATTCCTGATTCCTCTATGTTTGGTGATATGCAATGAATCACTTCCACGTAATACAGCTTGTGCTTGCTGCGTGCATAAAAATTTTACACAGGCATAAATTTTAAAAAATCATTTTGCTAAATAAGAAGGCTGCATCAAGTTCTGTCATAGACAGGACAGCCATAGCTGTGCCAGGAAGGTAAGATATTCATGCAGGAGGACACTTAATGAAAAAAAAGAGTCAGCACCACTGGGAAACAATCCATACATGGGGGGCTGCCCAGTGCAAATAGAATAAAACTACTCATTAGACAGAAAATACCATTTCCTTCCTCTAATTCTGCACATTTTCAGTAATCCCAGGCACTGCTTACGGTAATGGCAATTTAATACACAGCAGTGTAGTTACAGAATGTCTCTTTACCTTCAAAAACCACAGTCCTGATGGAAAATTTGAGATTATCATGTCAGTACTGTAGATTAAGCAAATCTGTGAATGCTACAAAGTGGAGCAGAAACTGCTAAATCAGACTATTTCTTCATCTACATCATTGTGGTTGGCAATGGATGGTTCTTAATGCTATAAAGAAGAGTGAAGCTTCTTCAGAATAAATTATGGTTATATAATAAGTTGTATGATTAGCATCATATTATGGTGATACTTGAGAAAATTAGGCCTTTTTTACTCTTTGAGATGAATAGTTTATTTCTCTGAAAGACAGGGTTTATTATCCCATGTGGCATTCATTGTCAGAACCTGCAAAATTGCTAACACCTTGATCCAGGACATGTAGGAATCATTTTGTGCTGTTGGCGTTGTTGGTGCTTGTTTCTCGGAATATTGTCCACATAATGGATCTAAAATGAGCCAAAACCCTGTTATTGATCCAGTGGCTTCAGGCTGGCAGTTCTTAATGTCAGAAGGGCAGAAATCAAGACAGAGGAAGTAGAAGAAAATAAGAGAGCTCATATGAAGTGTCCTATATTTGCATAAGTTTGAAGGACTCTTTTTTTTGCCTGGAGTCTTAGCCCTGGGATATTTCCTTCCTGCTACCTTGCACTGAGCTAAAAATGGAAACCTACGAGCTCCTGAGTGAGAGACAAAGGGGGTATTCCTTTCCCTCTGAAAATTAGCCACAAGGTGGAATGTGACCCCTCCCCTCCATCAGTCTTGCATAGAGCCAGGAAAATGGGGAGACAGTAGTTAATTAGTAGGAATTCAGAATAAGTACTTCCGTGTGGGAAGTTATTTTACTGCTCTCCTTTGGTAGAAGAGCTCCCACAATGTGTGTTTGTGAAAAGAAATGATCATCCAAAGTCTGTGGGGGTACTTTTAGAAGTCTTCAGCTGTGAACCTTTAGGCTGTGCTGTCTATTAATTTTTGTCTAGTAGCTCTTGGACCTGTAGTCAGTCTTGCATTAAGCATATTTTGGTTGATTTTGCTTGCTGTTATGTTCCTTATGTTAACTTTATTATTTGAGCACCAAAATTGAATGTAGTGCTGTGAACAGAATAAGGTATTCTGTCGCAAGGAACTTGTAGTCTAATTCAGGCACAGTGACGCACAGGCATACATAATATACATGATAAGGATGCAGATTCAAAGTAATGGAGGTGCCTTGGGAAAAATCAGTGCTGCAGGCTAATTTACTACTTCTGAAGAGCTACTAGACTGCAGAACATAATGAAAACATCGAGCAATTCAAAAGATGTCTTTTCCTTCTTTTTTCTCTGTTGTTCCAAAATGCTAATTACTGATGCATCATCAAATGGAGGGGCAATGCCCAAAGGAAATAGAGAGATAACAAAATTGGGATCTTCTCTATGTCCCTGTTTTCTGAGCTGGAGCCCAGAAAAGAAAATTGAGGATTTCTTTACTTTCTCAACTGGAGTATGCCTTGTGAAATTAGAATTTCATTAAAATAACAAAAAGAGAAGATGGGTTGAACCTGGATTACATCCACTGTTGATGTAACAAGAGTCCTGTTGGCAAAGTACTGTGAGCTTCTCAGAAAGTATTGAGTTCCTACTTGGCTTTATGTGTGCCTGTAAGATTGAGACATTGGACATTGCTTTTCTTCCTGAGTATACATGCACACTGATAAGGTAATAATCCTAGAAGGTAGATACTAGAGGTACCCAAAGCAAACAAATGCAAATTTTAATCTGTTTCCCAATCTAAAAGTCTAGTGGGGATCCACAGTTACATGCAGAAGCAAAACTTGGGAAGCAGTGATCCTATTGAATTTGCTGTCAGTCTTTTACTTTGCATTTGAACTCTTGATTTTGTGCTATTTATGGTGATTCTCTTTCAGAAGTGTCACCCAATATTTCTTATTGTTTGTGGGTCTAATCACTTGTCATTTAAATGTTCAGTGATGACAGTGAAGGAGCTGTCAAAAAACAAGCTTTGTATACCAAACTCATTAACATCAAGTAGCAATTTTGTCACTGATATTGATCCTTCAAACCAGACCTGAATCCAGAAGTAAATATAAGATCAGAAGAAGTAGAAGGAGCACAGCTAAAATGTGTATGCACAGAGAATTTCTCTGTGGACTTTCAAGTGGTGGTTGCAAGTCCTGACACCAGTTGCCTCCCTGACATGTAGCGTGTTCTCAAGGAAACCACCTGGCTTCTCAGGAAATATACTGGTTCCAGTTGAAGAAAAATGTGAAATACAGAGCAGTTTTTGGAAGACAATGACCAAAAATTCAAGCGGAGTTTTGCTCACACAGACATACAAACACACGTGTACCCATGGATGATTTGAACACAGAAGCACCAATAAATTTACTTAATTCCAGAGAATTAACTAAGTATTTCTAGTGAGATCAAGTGTACTTGTTTATTAGCATTTTGATAACACTATAACTGAGAAGCAAGAACTGCTTTAATTTTGTTGGTGGGTCTTTGACTGACTCTTGTGGTAGATGAGCTGTTAGCATGGCAATGTTGAATTTTTCTACTTTTCTGAATATATTTATTTTCACTTTGCCGTGTCTAGGTTGAAAGTGATGCATTTAACAAAGTTGCATGGACAGGGCTTCATAGTAGATGTTTCTGGACTGTCCATATTCTTCTGGGGTGACCAAAGAGGGATCACTGAGGTTGTGTGCATTTAGCAGTGTAAGGCCAGGAACTTTTCTGTCTCATTTTTTTTTTATAAGGGTAAACCCATAAAAGACTCTAAGATATTCAGTTCCTGTGGGTGTTGAGTCAAATACCTCTCTAGGATTGATTAATACTAGGAACAAAACAGTATGTATTTCTACGGCATCATTTCATGAGACTGAAGTAATTCTTTGATGTCTTTTTAAAAATATGATTACCATAAGTTATTAGAAATTGCACAAGGTGTCTCCCCTATTCATATATTCTTATGTTCACATTACACATGCATTATGTTGTCAGTAAAGTACTCCCATCTTTTCTCAGGAGTAAGAATTTTTTTGACTCTTTGGTGAAAAAATGCCAGATGTCAGATACTGATTTGAAAATATTCATTTTCATTTGTACTTCCAGCAAAAGGATCACCATCACACTGCAGGGTTTTTCTCTCAATGCACTGGTATTTTAGCACTGTAAAAACTGTAGGTTGAAGAACAAGTGGATAAATGTTTACTTTGGTAAATACCTTTGAAAATAGCTGAGGTGTCTTTTTTTTTTGTTTGATTAAGACAGCATTTTAGAAAAATGAAGCTCTCAGGTCTGTATCTTTGGAAATTAAGTAAATTATCTGATTCCCAAGAGAGACAAGCACTAAGAGTTATCCACAGACTCCTGCAAGAGACATATTAACTCTGTACTGAGGCTATCAAAAACCTAGTTTGTAGTCTTAAAAAAGTACTCATGCAAATTTAGGTTGAAAAAACTGTGCCCCAAATATTAACCAAAAATATTAAGTTTTTTAAGCAAAAGCAAGACAAAAAACAGCTACTGATTTTAGCAGCCAAACAAATACCCATCTGGTTCTTCGCATTGTGTGAGAGCAACATTCTGCAATTTTGCAAATGGAACATTTTTATTATTTAATTAGTCTCAAAAGCTAAGCAATTCAAAGAAATAAACGGAGTCCATGAAAATAAAAAAAAAAAAATTAATATCAGCAGGCCTGGTGCTTAAGGGCCTTCCTCATGAATGTAAAAATGACTGATTTTGTTACCAGCTGTGTACTCTGGTAAATAATGGGCTTGAGCTTGCAATTTACTCTACATGTGACTATTTTCTATGCTTTTTTTGTTAGCCAAGATTACGGATGTGTCTCTGAGTTTGCAAGACCAAGCCTATTGAAAAGATGAACGTGATGGGAGATAATATACAGAGCCCTTGCTGCCTGGCACTGTGAATGGGAATTCTGGGTTTCTGCTTTTTGGTATGGTGCCTCTTTTGCTGTGGGCATTGTTCTGTCCTGCTCTAGGTATGAAGGCAACACTCCTATGGGGAGTTAATATGCTAGAACAGGTTACCCAGGGCCTTATCAGACTTGTAGGTTTTGAGCTGAGAGTCAATTTCTAAGAAAGAAAAATTTGACTTATGAATGTATATCGAAAGTCCATGAGGCTAGAGGGTCATGTGGTCTTAGGGGAAATGTACCATTGTCTCCAATGCAAATAGCAAGGTGAGGCTAATAACTAACTGTTTCATTTGCAGTATATATTGGGAGAGCAGCATCAATTCCTCTCACTGACAAGGAATCCTTTCAAGGAAGTGATTCCTTCCAAGGAATACTTCCAAGGAAGTATTTTTTCATTTGCTTTGCAGCTTTGGTGTCAATTTCAGGGATTGGTGTAGCAGATCCAAGTTCACAGAATCACAGAATATGCTAAGTTGGAAGGGACCCATAAGGATCGTTGAGGCCAACTCCCTGCCCTGCAAAGAACCACTCCTGGTCAGGAGGTCATACTGTGTGCCTGAAAATATTGTCAAACCCTTCTTGAGCTCTGTCAGGCTGGTGCTGTGACCACTTCCCCGGGGAGCCTGTTCCAGTGCCCAAACAACCTCTGGGTGAAAAACCTTTTTCTAACACCCAACCTAAACCTCCCCTGACACAACTTCAGGTCATTCCTTTGTGTCCTGTCACTGGTCACCATGGAGGAGATCAGTGCCTGCCCTTGCTCTTCCCCTCTTGAGGAAGCTGCAGACTGCAGTGAGGTCTGCCTTCAGTCTCCTTCTCTCCAAGTTGAACAGAGCAAGTGACCTCAGCCATTCCTCATACGCCTTCCACTCAAGGCCCATCACCATCTTCGTTGCCCTCATTTGGATGTTCTCTTTGTGTCTTTTTTATTGTGGCACCAAAACTGCCCCCAGCACTTGAGGTGAGGCTGCCCCAGTGCAAAGCAGAGGGGACAATCCCCTCCCTTGCCTGGCTGGTGATGCTGTGTCTGATGCACCCCAGGAGAGGGTTGGCCCTCCTGGCTTCCAGGGCACTGCTGACTCATGTTCAACTTGCCATCAACCACCAGGTCCCTTTCCACGGCACTGCTTTCCAGTGTCTCATTCCCCAGTCTGTCTGTACATCCAGGGTTGTCTCATCCCAGTTGCAGAATCCAGTACTTCCCCTTGTTGGACTTCATACAGTTGGTGATTGCCCAGCCCTCTAACTTGTTGAGGTCTCTGTGCAGGGCCTCCTTGCCCTCGAGGGAGTCAACTGCTTCTCCCAGTTTTGTATCTGTTTGCTTAGAGAAATGAGTTTTGGATGTGCTGAGTCTACTCACCAAACCAAGCTGTAAATTAAGAAGCAGAAAAACCAAAAATACAAATGTGTTTTCTGTTTGGCTGCTCCTGCTGCAAGACGCTGCAGGCCTAGGCTAGTTGGAAAATGCCTGCTGCTTTTTGTACCAAATATTCATTATGTCCTTTGTCCTTGCTCACCCATATCTGAGTGAGCTGACCTGATGCCCAAAACAGATCTCCAGGAAGTGGAGACAAAATCAGTAGCTGAAAAAAAGTAGTTGGCACAGCACAGGAGATGGAATTTCCTTAGTCCTCTGTAGCAAATGCTGTTAGGACTACTTTCTGAAAGTCCCAACTCTTGTATATTAACAACAAATTACTTTCAGGTCGTGGCTTTGAGGGTCCAAGTGTGGCAGCTGCTGTCAGCAAGTGGACTTAGTGTCTTGGTTTGAAAGACAGGTACCTGCCAGCAAAAAGCTGGAATCTCCTTTTGAATAGAGAATGTGAACCCCCTCCCTCAGATTATTATAATTTTGCAATTGGAGGCTCTCAGGCAAAGATTTGGGAGTAGGAATAACAGTCCTTTACTAGGAATATTAGACAAAACAAAGTAAAATACAAATGTAGTAGCACTAAGAGACAAGCAAAACAAAAAAACAACAAAACCTCAAAAAATACCCTGGCAGAGTCAGGGATGTGACCTGACACCCTGGGTATCAGGGTGTTGAAAGCAGTCCAGATGAGATCCTCCTTGAGTAATAGATGCAGTTCTGTGAAGTGGAAATAGTCCTGTAGGAAAGTCCAATGGTGATGAGATGAGTCCCGTCTTCCTCTGGAGAAAAAAAAATCCAGTGGAAAGAAAAACTAGCAGGGTCCCCTGGTACTCCCACGTCCTTTTGGAGCAGTGTCCTCAGACCGAACTGCCCTTTTCCCTGCTGTTCCCCAGGAAAAACCTGCTGTCCCCTTTTGTTTCAGGAAGTACCCACAAGTACCCAGCAATTAGTTACCTAGCAAAACCACCAGGAAAAAATTCCACAAACACAAAAGAAACAGATCCAACCCCCAACACTCAGGTAGTTGACTGTCCCACCAGTGAGGGCAGAAACAGGGCTGTTCCCAGGTGCCACAGGACCATTCCCAGGTGTCCCCCAAGAGAAGGGCAGTGCATCAGCTGCTGCTCCTATTGATAGAACTGTGGGCTGTAGAGAGGGTTTCGACCTTCCCTTGTTTTTTGGTTATCCTGTACTGCTTCAAAATGCCTTCTCAACTCTGTGGTCTAATACCAATTTACTTTATCTGGATGTTGGACTCAGAAGAAAGCCCCAAACTAATAGGAAATTTGGATAAAGAGAGAAAGGGTTGCAGTAAAAAATGCAGGCAAGCTACAAATAAACATTAAGAATACTTGTGCTATTGTTAATTTTGAATATAATACTTGGTGCAGAAGTTCACACAGCTGGAAGGACATCTAGATAGCAATCATGGAGGTGCTTAAAATGATGTTATTATGAGTAACTTAGCAGCAAGTACTGGAAAAGAGAGGTTTTTCTTAATGCATAAGAAATTATTAGATTTTGATACTGCTTATATTCTTTTCAGTACAGTATTTTTGAATGCCAGGTGACCCTACTGTATACTGTGAACAGGTCATGTATTTGTGTCAGGAATGAGGAAAACCAGTGTCAACTTGAATCAACTGGAAACTGAAATAAATTTAAGTATTTATTTAGAGCATGAATTTATTTATCTCTTTGGAGCTTAAAGCAGTGGCACCATAATTCAGCAGAGCTCCCTCTCACCTCTACTCAATAGCAAAGCAAGTGCTGATCCATGAAGTGTGCTGAAACACAGTGGAGAGGTCTTTCATCACTATGCTGTCCCCCTGCTCCCCTAACTACAGCAGTAGGGACTTACCTTGCTGTTTCCTCCACATTTTTGCAGTAAGGGCTTCCTGACATTGCCTTTTTAGTTTTTTCCTTGTAAAATTTACAACTTGCTTTGGTGAGTAACACCATTTGGCAAGGGAGAACAGCGCTCGCAGAGAAAGGCCACAGGTTATAGGGGAGAGAAGCCAAGGAAAGCTTGGCACTGCTGATGTTTCTCTTTCACCCTCTACCAGCTGGTCCTTCCACTTTTTTTATCTGATTGCTAAAACATGTATTGAAAATTCAGGTACCTTAGCAAATATTTTATTTCTCTGCTTTAAAAAAAAAACAAACAGATTCCTCTGTGCAAGTGTAACTGTTGAAAAATAGCATCATCCCTCAGAAACTCCAATTTCCATTAGAGTATATATCCTCTTAATTGACGTCTTTCTCTTTTTTTAAAAAAATAAACGTGAATAATTAAATGCTATATTCTTAGCCTATCACAAAGGTAATCATATTGCTTCTAGACTGTATCTCTGTTATTTCTTTCTTGTCTGGAAAATGATTAATCTATTCTCAATCATTCTTTTTTTTCCATTCACCTTCAGTTTGGCTCCCCCAAACTCCCACGCCAAGGAGTTATCCATGATCAATATAAGGTTCATAATATGCTGGCTATACTGCAATCCATTCATGAAGATTTTTGACAGCAGGGCTGAGTATCAGCCAAGTCAACATCTCCTGAAAGAACATTTTCTGCATTATTTTTTATGAATTGACACAAAAGAATTTGTTCTTCTACAAGCTGTTCCAAGGACATAATTGGAAATATTTAGAAATTATTAAATTATTTATTGTGAATGGCCAAAGAAGACATTTATACGGTTTTCACAAAGTCCTGAAAACTTGTAATCATAGTAGTAATTTTTTTTTCATTAAATGGCCCATGTACTGCAGGGAACTCATATATCTTCCTGGGAAGAACAGGAATTTATTCCCTCAGGCAGCTTGGCTGTAGATAAATAGAAGGTTACATATAACATTTCAGAAGGCAAGCAGAATCCAATTTAGTTAGTGAGAAGTAAAACAGATAAATAGAGAAGACCATTATCTCTTTGGCAATAGATATGTATAATTTTAAATTAATATAAGGTAATGAGGATAGAAGCTGTGCAAAACCAGGCACTCTCAGATCACAGAATGAAAATGTCTGGTGGAAAAGATTATTGCAAAACATCTAAGCTAATCCAACATTAGGAAAATTCAGGTCAAACCTGGGATTAGTGCTTTTTGTTCTCTTCTGATAACCTTGATGTTTCCATACTTACCTTCCTCACTCTCATACAGTTACTTAAGCCCCATATTCTTTATGTAAAAAAATCCCAAACCGTGCCTCTTACAGCTCTTATCTCGTCTGTTAGGAGCAACAGAACAGTGCTAGCCTGGTGCCTTGAAAAGCTGCAGATGAGTAAGTATCAGAGATGGCACTGAACAGCTGTTTCTCTGGGCAAAACTCATCTGTGCATCTGTGAGCAGTTGGGCTTTTTGTTATTTGATATGTGAGTGGCAGCAGCAAAGTGAGGGTGAAGGAAAAGGACAGATTACATAAAAAAATCCCTCAGATTTTTTTTCTGCCATATATTTTTGCCTCTCTGAAGCATCTGCTAAATTGTTTAGTTATTTTTTATACCATTATAGAAATGTTGTTTTGCTAATGTTAACAAGATCTTAATATAAATTCTGTTGAATTGTTTTTGAGAATCTTTTCTTTGTAGCAAATTTTTGGTTTGTAACAAATGCTTTTTGACAGATCGGTATGTCTTTGCTGCTTTGATGAAAAATTATCCATGTTTTGCTAAAACACAAAACCTTAAAAAAATCAGAATTAATTCATAGGCAAAGGAAAAGTTATAAAATTGTGCTTTGAGAGAGGAAAAAGAGGCAAAAAGCGAACATTTGCCTGAAAATAAATGACAGCATATGTAATTTTATGTTGATTTAAATGATTAGCAAATTTAAGTCCAATTCAGCAGTTAGAGCCTCATGAAACAAATAAAAAATAATTGAGGAGATTACAGTTTCTTGAGATCTTGTTTCAACAGAAGTGAGGCCCTTCAGCCTGTCCCCATTCACTTCAGCAGCAAAATGTTGCTGTGTTCTCTAACAGAACAAAGATAATTTTTAAACTCTTCCCTTCTCCACATCCCAAACTCTGGCGCTTGCAAAGGTTACATTGGAGGGCAATCCATTATTCAAAGGAAACATCTGTGTAAAATTCCAGAGTCTCAATATTCTGGCACTTCCAAGTAAGGGCTGTGGGCCAGACTTGTATGTAAATTAAATAAAGGCTACTCTGAGCAAAGCGCTTCTAAGCCAGGCTAAAATGCCTTTTTAGGTGTTTCATGCTAAGTGTTTTCCAGTGTGGAGTCCTAGTAGAAAGTAAGAAAGTATAAAGAGTACATTTTAACAACTAAGAGAAAGACACTTTCAAAGGCAGAATGAAGAGAAAGAGGAGAGACTGGCTTAAAAAGAGCTATTTAGTGTAATGAGAGGGAAAGCACAATACTGCCAAGGCAGCTTGCCTGTTCTACTGTGCAGGCACAGGACCTAATTTGATCTTAACATGTTAAAGAATTATTGATCCATTCATACAGTACAGGACTGTAATACTGGTAAAAGAAAAAAAAAAGGAAAATAAATAGCACCTTTGTGAAGGAAGAAGAAGAGAAGCCTGGAATTTGTTAACTAGATAGTTTGGCATTAATCCCTGAAAAGAAAAAACAGGAAAAGTTACTGAGCAAGTAAGCTGTTGATTCATATTTAGAAGGTAACAAGAGCAGCAGTCTTTAGATTATGTCAAGAAGGAATTTCATGGAAGCCATCTGATTTTCTCATGTGAGAAAATATCATGTTTACTGGATATGTGAGAAATAATAGTTGACGTATTTCTTGGCTCAGTAGCAGTTTTCACAGAGTCTTTCATGACACTCATTTGCAAACTACTGAAGCCTGATGCTCATGAAACTCTTACAAGATGTAATATTGTACTAGAATGTTCTGAAAAAGAGCAGGCACAGAAGAGATATCAAGCCACTTGCCCTGAAATGTTGTGCAGCAGAGAACTTTTCACAGAGATCACCTGGAGTTTGGTACTATACAATTACTGATAGAACATCACAATCTATGACATATGTAATATGATATTCCATTATATGTTTTATATCTATTCAATTCTAAGTACATTTACACATTACAAAAACCTGTTAGATATGCTGCAGGAATGTTGAAGGGCAGGAGTCAAACCTAAATAGCCATGATAAATGAAAAATTATCTGGAAAAATGTTGGATGCTATTTGGTTGGGATGACCACATTTAGGCACAAAAAAATCAACTGCAATCAACTGCAAGTGTGGAGGATAGGGAACAAGAAGTGGCTGCTTTCTGGAAAAAGATCTGCGGGTGGGGGAGTTACAGTGATACAAAAACTGAGTGTGAGCCAATAATGTTGTACTGCTGCAAACAGGCAACATACTGGGGTGTAGGAGGAGGATAGCTGTGTGGAAGATACCTGGAGAAATCCTCCTTCTGTTGCTGGCACACAGAAGATCTCAGCTGTAGTATTTTGCCTAGTTTAAGGCAGTCCCCTTCTAGGAGGAGGTGGAAAAGCCAATGGAAGTAATTTTGGGAAAGAGCAGTGAGAGCAGCTGAAAAACAAGGTGTGCAAGAGTTCAGCCAAGGAGCTGCTGGTGCTCAGTCTGGCAGAGTTGAGACTGAGAGAGAGCATGTTTGTCCTTTCTGTAATGTTACACCAAAGGTGGTGGCAGACAGGAAAGGAGTAGTCTGATCTCTGTCCACAGCGAGGAGATCAAGGAGAAGAGACCTTAACCTGCAGTAAAGGAGCTTCAGACATGAAGGAAAACTTTCTAATAATGAGGAGAGTGAGATGCTGGAGGAGACTGCCCGGGAACAGGCAGGGGCCGGCCTGTGCCATCTCTCCTGGAAGATTTCCAGGGTGGGTTAAAGTAGCTGCATGAGTTTGGTCTCTCAAGAGAGAAGGTAGAGGAGAGGCTGAGTGATCTTGCAAGCTCCTTTCCTCCCTGTTTCCTGTGGTGCTCTGGCCCTAGCCCTGGCAAAGCAGGGTTTGCATTTCTTTGAAAAGCTGTCACCTGCTCAGCTCCACAGCAAGACAGCTCAACACAAGCATTAGCCACCTGGTGCTGTTGGGGCACCATTACAGAACCAGGTTTTGGGCACCTTTTTAGTATCATTATAGGTATTACCTGCTCCTGTTAAACAAACAAGGTCTCAGTATCTTTAATGGTGCTGCAGAACAGCTTTATGTCAGACTAGGCTCTAACCTGTTGGATCCAGGCAAGCAGTCAGGGTCTGAGCTAGGTGTGCTTTCATGTCTGTGCTCCTTGTGATGCTTTATGTCTGCTAGGATTAGTACTCTAACTCCTGCTAATCTTTCAAGATTAGCAAGGTGTGAGGCTTCTTTAGGGTGCATGTGTCCAGGTAGTACTTTAAAAGAGCCCCAGTTACTATGTAACCTCATTTCATTTAGTGAGTTTGATCTTTCTTACGTCTTACTTTTTAAATAACCCTTGCTACATCTGAGAACAGCCGTGGGCTCAGAAGTCGTGTTTTCCTGAAAGGTTACAGTGGAACATCTCTGTGAAAGTTTGACTGCACCTGCAGTCACTCACACACTGTTGCTACAGCACTCTACAATAATCTGCCATCTTTTGAGCAAATATCACTCAATGTTTCAAAGGTGCTTGCATGGTATAGAGTGGTCACATTTTCACTGATAACTTCAAAAAGGTCTTCATCCAATAAAAGCTGGTGACAACTCAGTAACAGGTTTAAGTAAAATTATTAGCAAAGCTTACATGCTTTAAACAAGAGAAGGGATGGATTCTGAGGGTATAAGGTGGTAAATGACATAAAACTCTTTGCAAGGAAACTCTGATGACATTTTAGTTCAGATCTGTGTTGACAACAAAAGGGTTAGTTCACATGGCATCTTTTATCTGCCTTCCGCTTTTGTATATGCTCAGTATCTACTATTACCTCTGCCTTGCTATTGTGAATCTGAAGAAAAGTTTTATAACATGCATAGAATTGGATAAGCAATGCAATGACATTTTTAAGAACTGTATAGCAAAATCATTCTAGAGGCATCCCAAGCGGTAATTATGTAGTCAAAAATCACTCCACTCAAATTAAAATGAATCTTCCTCTGTGAGGCAACTCATGAGTGAAGAAGGCTCCATTAGTTCATTGTGTTTCATAGTCTACAGGTAACAGAATTTTTCACGAGGAAATTTGAACTTAGTTGCAAAGGATTTGGGAATAGTAATTTTTACTCTATTTGCAGGAAATACAATAGTGCTAGAGAAAAAATATGTGTTTGAGAAAGGATGTCATGTAAAAATCTGACTTTTTTGTCAGATCTTTTAGCACAAAATGAGTGGGTTTTTTATGTCATTTCAAATCCTACATTTGTAGAAAGGCTCCTAGTTTTTGCAACAGACCCATCTTGCACATGTCTCTTAACCCTGCTTCCCTCCCTGACTTCTGTTGGTCTTTATATTTTTATTAGCTTATGCAAGCTTATTTACACACTGCATATTTTTCAGCCTTGAAATTACTTTTGTTGCAGTCAGTTGCTGAAAAGCTCTATGTTGAATGAACCCATGTCTCTAGAAATGGTCTGCTTTGCCAAGGGCTATGCGAGTTAACGACCTCTTGGGTAACCTTCAGCTATGTAGTTTTGTTTGGAAGTGTTGCTCTACTTCCTTGTCATTATTTTTGTAACTTTTTTTGAAACAGATAACTCTGAGGTAGTTGTGCAGTGTTCTACATTTTGCTGTAGCCTGGTAGATCTTCCTTCTTGCCATAGTATTCCCAAGGGAAATCAGGAATGTTAATGTTGTTAGGTTTAGAATGACTATATTTTGTAGAGATGGCACGTATGACTGCTACTGTAGTAATACGTATGGTGACTGATGACTTGTTAGAGATATATATATATATGTGTTTTTTTTTCAAAGGTGTGTAATAGTATATACACAGAAGGAGAGAGGCAGAAAAAATCCTTGCTCTGCATATTCACTTTGTTTTCATTTTCTAATTAATTTCCCATGGGTAGGGCAGAGATTTTTATTCTCTACATTTGTTTTTGTTGTTGGTTTGGTTTCGGGGTGAATTCTTTGTTTGTTGACTGGGTTGGGGGGGAGAGGAGTGTTTAGCATGCCTCTTTATTTTTTTCATTAAAAGAAGGGTGAGTTTTCTCTGGAAGCTAGGCAGCCTAAGGTAGGAATGTGTTGTGCATGGATTTGGTACCTGAGGATTTTGCTGCACATCAAGAGAAGAGTGGGCCACAAAGGCTTCAGAACAGATTTGTCCTGTGTTATACTAGTCCCAGTAGTGCTATTTCCCAGCTGTTAGAGGAGAAGAAGGCATTTGCTTTCATTAAATATTATACCTAAATAATACTCAGCATACTGAAATATTTGTGAGTAACACAAAGTTTACCACCTGCTAGAAATGTTTTTTTTTTCCAAATTCTGATTTTAAAATGTAATTAATAGATACTTTTACTGAGGGCATTTATATGAGGATGCTTTTGTTCTTTTTGGGAGTAAATTGCTTTTACTATGAAATTTATATTCTTGTTTTGGCATTTAGGTATTGTTTGTATCTGGATGTAAGAATTGAAACAGTGGGTTAAATCCACAGCATATTTCAGAGTTACTTTTGCAATGACAGCTTCATTTCCAGCACAATCTAAAAACCTTCCTATAATTATATGATGTCCTGTAAATAAGCTGCCTCCAGAAGGCTTTAGAGAATTAAATAACCAAGGCAATATACAGCACAAAATATAGTGCTGCAAAGACATTGTACTGCACTTGAACAAAGGCAACCAGATTAATTAAAAAATCAAAGATAGAGGAAATGGAGGAATGTACATTTTAAGGGATCTGAAATGAGACAGAGAACAAGTGAAATGGAAGATTTTTTTGAAAGAAGGAAAATCTTTGAGTGATGGATGAGACTGGGTGGCAAAGAGGTATCAGGGTCCCAAGAGGCAGAACTGCCCAGGAAGCCAAAGTAGCCCCAGAGATGATGCAGTGTGAGTTAGAATTGAGCAAAGCCAGAGGCAGGGTGCCAGGAGGACAGGGCTGGCTCCTGACAGAGGTACCTCGGCAGTCACTGAGGACTGCAGGAGGGAGCAGCCAGTTTTGTTTTCTGTGCTTCTGCCCAAGCCCTGGACAGGTGGCCTGTGGGCAAGAGAAGGGGACATGAAACAGCACCATTTCAGGTTGAGATGTCTTCTCAGAAATAAGGTTGCACTCCACCCCTTCATCCCCTGGGCAGAGCAGCAGACTCCAGCTCTCCTCATTTTGGGACTGATTTGGCCCTCTGTTGTCTCGGCCCAAGGTCACAACATCAGCCTGAATCAGGGCTGCCCCTTCCTGTCAGCAGTTCCTTGCAAGGTCTTTGCTGTGTGTGATGGCATGTCTCTTCTGGGTAGTGGGCAGTGAGACCTCCAGGATGGCACTGCCAACTTTGCATTTTAAACATGTCATTGGAACAGAGCTGGTTAACAGGACGTGCCATTAGCAACAAGAGCAGAGCCTCTCTGGCAAACAGGAATACTTGCTATTGTGGTCACTTATCAGTGATTTACTACTTTCTTTTTTCCCTGTATAAACTGCAGGTCAAGATTATTACACCATCAGCATGAGGTATGTTAGTATGAAACCATAAATGTCTGCATTCAGAGAAAATTACAGCATGTCAGCAGTGCTACATCGTCTGTTACAACGTGACATTGCTTATGGTGTGACTGCTGAGGAAAAATGACTCTTTGGGAGTGAAAGATTATTAATAGGCTCCCAAACAAGTCTCTTATAAAACCTACATAATAATTGGCAGGGAACATTCCTTTTTTTTCCTTTGCATTTTCCCCCTGTTTCTGGGGAGGGTGTCTGTCCCTCTCAGCTTCGAAGGTGGGTGACTTTCACAGGGAGATGTGTAAGACAGAAAAATCATCACCTTCACTGTTGTTTCTTCTTGTGCTGTTTTCTAAGTTGCCTTGCAGTGATTTCTTGTGATTCCAGGTAGACCTGGTGGAGAGGATCTGTGGTGAATGGATTCTACATCTATTCTTACCTTTGTTTCAATGTGTGTAGTAATATAAATAATAATTTTAATATTTAATATGAGAATGTTTATTCTTACTCTCTCTGACACTATATACTGCAGGCTCCAGAACTGGTAGATACATGACTGAATTTTAGAGGTTAAATACTTTCTATTGTCTTTGATAATTCATTAGCAAATATAAAAGCAGGAAAGGAGAATTTTTCTTTTATTAAAAACGTGGGGAGGAAAAATGAGAACTAGAGAGAACTAAGAATGACTAATTATGGAAGTGGAACACAGCAGGGAAAAATTTAAGCTCATTTTTCTTTTAATAACTTCAAAATTCCTTGTATTGTGTATGTAGAAGTAATGTTCTTATCTTTCCCAGCAAGGAAAAGAAAATCCCCATTGTTTGTGAGTCATGTAACAGTGTGCCCCTAAATTAGCTGTTTGCAGAGGTGTTGGATGCATAGCTGCAGTGCCATCCACTGAGATATATGTAGACTGATCAGTCTTCATCCTACTTTTTATATGAGATCTGTTTCTCCCTTCAAGTGGTATGCAGGTTGTCACAGGCTTCTATTTTAATTTTTGTCTTTGCTGGATGGGCAGGGTTTTTTGAAAATGCTTACTCTTTTGTTTAGGCCAGAGGTTTCTAATGCTTCACAGATAATCCCAGATCAAAGGCTTCAAATTCCTCTACATAAATTCTCAATAATCTACCATTGTTCTGAGAGATAGTAAAATTCCATCTATTATCTTAAAGACTCTCTGCTGGGTTGCATGGAATTGGGGAGCTTCCCATTGGCCCTCCATAGGGCTGAATTAGAGAACATCCAAAGGAGGGCAACAAAGATGTTGAAGGACTTTGAGAGGAAGGTGTATGAGGAGTGGCTGCGATCACTTGCTCTGTTCAGACTGAGAGGAGACTGAGAGGAGACTTCACTGAAGTTACAAATTCTTGTCAGGGGAAGAGAAGGGACAAACACTGATCTGTACTCTGTGGTGACCAGTGACAGGACACAAGGGAATGTCCTGAAGTTGTGTCAGGGGAGGTTTAGGCTGGGTATTAGAAAAAAAATCTGTTTACACATAATATTTCTAGCCAAAGGATCAAAATACATTTACATAGGCCAGGTCTTAGAATGTAAAGGAGTAACCTGCTGTGTTACATGCCTCCTGCCACTGAAAGTGAACAGACCCTCACTGTTTTTTTCCAGACCGATGAAGCCCCCCTCTGCTCTGTTCCTCAATTTGCACTGTAGGATACCAGCATAACTCATGCCCTAGGGCAGGTAAACTGATATACTACTTTGCTTTTCCCTGTCCTTTCTCATGAGATGCTGTTCATCTCAGGATGTCATTCCATAATTCTGCTGAGACAGTGCTCAAGTCTCCTCAGACAAAATCCAGTCTTGAGGGGAGGCCTCATCTCTCAGTAGATGGAAGGAGATACAGGATGTAGATTTTTCACCTTGCAATCTGCATAGTCATGCAGTGAAAAATTTTGAGTACCTGTAAGAGCACTTCATTTTTGCCATTTCCCCAGATTACCTTTAGCCTTCAGCAAGGCATAATAAGTTCTTGACAGAGGCTCAATCTTTTTCTTCCTCTTCTCCTAGGACTAATGGTGTAGCAATGTAGAAAGTACATGCTGCTTGGTATTTCTACTGCCAGCAATGAGCAAGAAGTTTCTGTATAAGGCCTCTGTTTCATCAGGACTGCTATCATGTGTGCTGAACTAGTGGCTCTGGGCTAAGGCTGCCATGGTTGGCCTCTCTAACATAGTGGCTCAGTACTGGTTAGTTCATGGGTGAGCTCTTCGGTAGTATAAATCATAAAGTAATATGATAGGATTGCTGATTTGCTTAGTTCTTTATTAACCCAGGCAAATGTCTGGTGCCAGGTCTTGGACCATCCCCACTGTTCACTGGCATGTGCTCACTGCCTTGAGCACCCTCAGAGTCTGCTAAGCTCTGTGAGGATACAGAGGTGTAACTGATTGTTATTTGAGTCCTTTTGTCTCATTGGTCTGAGCATTTCCTGGATGACTTGCCTGGAGTCTTTCACATGTTCTTAGGTACCTGATGTTTGATGGATAGACAGACCCATCCCCCCTGAGGTTCTCCAAATGCCCTTAAAGAATTGAATGTAACTTAATATCATGCTCCTGGATTGTCTCTACCTCAGCTCTATTTCTCCTGCTAGTGTCTTTGCTGAAGCTTTTACAATTGGTTCAGTTTACACTTCACCTCTAGACCCTGGCTGGTGTTTAAAACAGATTTAAGTCAGCAGTACTTATGGAATCTCTATCAAATATACTGATGAGCCTCATTGCCTTTCTCAATATGATGGGACTTCTCAATGCCACAGGAAGTGATAATTTTGTCCAAGGGTAAACAGGGTGTTGTGTTTTTGACAGGTTCTAGATAAGACTAAATAAGAATTTATATTTAGAACTTTGGTCCCTGATTATAGGACTGTGAAGCCTTCTAGCCAGAGGTCTCCTCCCTGAAAGTAGGCTGTTGATTCTCTCAGTAGGTGTGATTGCATTACCGTCAGACCAGTCTTAATGACTCCTCTGTGGTTAACGTAATCAAGTGTTTCAGGAAGTTTGGGCTGCATAGAGAGCAAGCAGAAGACTTACTGCTTGAGCTGTAATCACCCAGCACCTTGAGGGCACCATCTTGATGTCATCTGCCAAAACTGCTCTTAAACCTCGGCTTATCCTGCATTTCTGCCATGTGGAGGATGTCCCTCGTGTCTTTTTCTGCAGACACTGAAAAGGCAGTCTGCTCTTTCCTGGCTATCCTAGGGGCCATATTTTTATGTAGCAGTCACAGATTGTCTCCATGACATATTAATAATGCTTGGCCACCATTCTTCAGGTTAATTGTGCCACTTAGCAGTGCTGCAGGATATTACATTTCAGTGATTCCCCCATCCAGCTAGAAAACTAATTGGTCATAGTGGTCTAATAGCAAATTTGCAAATTTAACAGCTGAATTGCTGGCAGCTTGTTCTGGTAGTGCTGAATACCTTGTTCTTTGCTACATTCACGCTGCAGCTCACTCCCATCTGGAAATGATGAGGTAGGTACAACTATGGTCTGGATTGGAAAGGAAGAGGTTGACCAGTCCCACTGTCCGGTGCTAATGAGGAAACACTGGCTTCTGCCAGGGAATAAGATGTATCTTTCTTCTCCCTTGACAGGCAAATTCATTCCTCTTTTCTCATTTCTGGGCTCATCCTGTGCCATTAACACACCTCATTTTGAGTTAGTCTGAGTGGCCTTCCTATCTGGAAGTATTTATGTATGCTTAGATTGCGTGTCTGCAGTGCTGCCTTGTAGGCTGGAAACATCCACAAAAATTTTGTCTCTGATTAAACGATTCCTTTGTTTTTCCAAGGTTATCTATAGCATGGAACTTCCAAGTTTATAATGTAAGTATTTATTTCTTGGGCTGAGTCTTTCCCTCTGTTTTGAGAGTAGGGTAAAAAAATCTAGAGTCTGTTTTTAGTCCCATTCTGTGCAACAAAAATTGTCCAGAACTTTTACTGTATGTTCAAACGTTTCAAACACTGTGACCATCCACTGTGTCCTCACTTGCTTTTTACCATCATGTCTGAGTGGGCAAACTCCTGGGAAGACATCAGATGCGTCTTAAGGAGGGAAGGGAAATCACAATATGATGCTGAGCTGGCATATGTGTCTGCCTGTGCTGGCCCAGGGATTTCCCAAGCTGGTTCTCCAGTCACCTGCCCTCCATGCCATTCTCTCTCCCTCTGTGTGCTGAGTTTCCTCAATTTGCTTTTTGTTTTAGTGAAAGGAGCTGGTACTAACATATTGGTGATATCATGAGAGAAACACCATCAGCTTGAGCAAGAGTGATGAAAGAGAAGGTTCAGCTAAATCCTCTACACTTTCTTTTGGTTTATTTGGTTAATTTAACCTTTTATTAGATGAAAAATACACTTCCAACTTCAAGCTCTAAAGAAATTCTCAAACACTCTATTTAAGATCCCTGTACTGTTCTGCAACTTGCTCATGTTGAGTAAATGAGAAGCAAATCATGGCCTGAAGAAAATGCCAGTCACAAGAAAGGACAAAGACACAGGAAAAGTAAAGGAAAAATACAGGTAAAAAAAAAAAGATACCAAGCACATGAGTGATGCTTCACTACTCTTTGTAGTTTAACTTACTCCTGAATGCAAAATTAGCCACAGCCTTCAAAGACTCATCACAGAGTGGTTTAAGTGTGTTCAATCTCAGCTTTGTTCTAAGCTATAATGTGCTCTGTGGAGACCTTCAGCAACTTCTCTGCTATGAGTATGTAAGGAAGTTGAAACTCCTAAGGATGAATTTCTAGAGTGTGGCTTGTCTCCATAATTCTTACAAAGGCCCTGACTCAAAAGAGAGTATGGAGAATATTTGCAGCTTAACCTAACTACATTCTCTATAAAAATTAGTGGGTAAAAGGATGAATATACCTGTTAATGACAGAGATGACAGCCTTGAAATGTTTGTACCAGTCTAGCTGTTTGCACATTGAACTACAATTTTCCACTTGCTCAGAAAATTGATTTTTCATTGCTTAAACTCTGTGCTGAAAGACATAGGTCTCTGGGACAGTAAAAACAAACTGGATTTTCTTTAGGGAGTGTGCAGTTGCCAGTAGGTGTGATCTGTCCCTGCAAGAGGAGGCAAAAGGCGTGGGGTTCACTAATTTAGGAGTAGCATTGCTGCTCTGGGGTCTGGGGAATGACATGTTGACTGTTTCCTACTCTATTTGCATTGTGTTCATACCTGTAACTCTGATGCCATGCAGATAATGTAGTTTTTTCCTCCTAGAAGTCCTAATAGGTAATTACAAAGCACGTGGATTTACTAAACTTTATAATAATGGAAAAGAAGCAATAGTAATTATTTGCATGTTCTGCCATTTTTAAAAAGTTGGGTTTTTTTATTATCATCATGACCATGTGTGTTGAGTGTAAAATAATTCTATATAACTTAGAATATCTTACATTTACCATGACTAATGTGAAAAGATCAAGTAAAGAGGCTTGCTTGGGTAGTCATTCAAGGTAAAATGAGTAATGCCCAGGCACTGCACCACATAAGTCTCAGCCTGGTTTTCCTTCTATTGATTTAAACCATAGAGCTTTAAGGTCAAGCAGGTCTCTGAAACAAATTTGATTCTTTGTATTAAAATCAACTGTGTCTATGTTAGACATTTTAATTGTGCATGTACAGATACCTTTGCCTAGAGAAATAAAATATTAAACACATAATGCAAAATTTTCACATATAATTCTCACATAATGAGAATAATGCAGCTGTCTCACAGTACTGTGATCTTTATGTGAATAAAGAAGCCATAAATTGCCTGGGTATTGAACTGGCACAACATTTCCCAGTTTAATTTGCCAGTGATTTCTGCAGTGACAGCTTATGCAGGGGCAAGTTGGGTGACGTAATGTTGAAAATTGTATGTTTTTTAGAGAAGAAATGGTACTTTTCCATCTCCCAATGCAGGAAGAGAGCTGTACAGCTAACACAGCTGTGTAGACAGCCAACGTTTAATGTAGCTTTGTACATCACTGGGGAGAGGAGAAGTCAACAGATGGAAACACCCATGTGAAATTACATCTTGAGCTATGAAAATAGAATGGACAATGCTTTAGGTAAAGAGCTTTTCAGTAGTGACCTTTGCTTTCTGGGCTTTTTCTTTGGGGATGCATTTCACTTCTTTCTCTTGCCCCACAATGTCACTATCCCTAGCTGACTGCCAGTTTTTCTACTGAGTTTCAGCTACTCCAACCATTCCTTCCTTGTCTTTCCTTCATCCTATCACTAGCATACCTAGCCTGCTGGCTGCAGTCTGACCACTGGAAGGTGTTTCTTTTTCCCTTCAATTCTTTTGGCTATGGATGTACTTTTTCTTTCATTTTTAGGTAAAAATAGATGTTTCCAAAATTTTTCTGAAAAGATCTCTGCTGCTGAAGTTTCAGTTGCACAGAGATTATGTCCTTTAATCATCAGGATTAAGGTGGAATTTTCATTCCCATTTTTCTTGCTAAGAACTGAGCCCTAGCACATTTCTTCTTTAAAGAAAAAACTTTAAAAAGGGAGAATTTCACTTTTAAAATTAATCACCATGGCAACCTTTACAGTGAGTTTCCAAACATAGGAAGTTGCCTTTAAGAAGCATCCTTAGCTAAGAGAAAGGTGAGTTTTTACAGCTTCTAGCAATGTGAACATAGAATATAAGATTTTACAAGGGAGGGGGCTTTCAGTTGGAGGGACTTCTATATGCAAAATGAAGTTAAATTATCCTGGTGGCTTTAATTTTTTTTTTTTTTTTTTTAATAAGGATGCTGCATGCTAACTAACCTCATCATAACGCTGGCTTAAAATAGACTTGTAGAACTACATAAAGCCTGGTGGTAATACTTGTGGTATCACTAGATTTCATCTAAGTAGATATTTAGTTAACAATTTGCCAACATTTCTCTCACACTTAAAATATTATTTTCCTTTTTTCTACTTCTGGACTGCCTTTTCATGCATATTCAGAACCTTAGTGAGAATTTTTTTTTAAATTGGAAAGGAAAGGGAGGTAACAGAATAGAGCGGGAGAAAACAAGTTGTTTATGCATTAAAAGAAGAATATTCTTCACACATTAGAGTTCAGTGAAATGTAACTTTAACAGTCATATCTTATTTCTCTCAGTACTCAGCTTGATTATCTTTTATCCTATTTTTGGTATGTATTAGATCCAAGCAATATGCAATTTCTTTTCTCACTGGAATTTCCCCAGTGAACATATTGTACATCAGATGGAATTTTGACATTTTCCCTGAAACGGTAACTCTGGTGTGTCGTTCTGAAATAATCAACATAAGAGCATTTTAGAATTAAACTTTCTATGTCCAAAGTAGTTTTGAGACTGGGAGAAGGAGCTTACATCCAGAGAACTTCAGTCTCTGGGTAGATTTCAGATTTTCAGGTAGGAGGCTGATGGACTGGCAAGAGAAAGCCACTTTTTATCAAATTGCGAAAATACCATGGAAAACTGAAAAAAAACCCCACCATCCAGTTGGTTCTACCAAGGTGGAATATAATGATCCAAAAGTGTACCAGGGTGTGTGGGAGTGTTCCCACACTGCATGTAGGAAGCAGGAGGGCAGGTCAGAAGAGGACTTTCTTTTCTCCTTTCATTCAATCTGTAATTGGGAGGTTTTGAGCTGCCCATGGGAGGCTGTCTGAGCCACACAGCCGGAGTCTGGGGTGGGCACAGTGGGCTTCATCCAGGAGCCCACCACCCAGGTTTATTTATTTAGCTATATGGCCACAGTTGTATTTCACTGGTCTTGTTCCCTGCTTGAAAAAAGCAAGCTGGTTCTGCTGGGATTAGGGCTAGCTGGTATTGTAAACACTCCAGTACTTCTCCATGCACTATATATCTGGAAGAAACAGATTATAAAGCACCTTTAAGCAGATGAAAGTTTTAGAAAGACTTTTAAAAATTTATTGCATTAATGTAGCAAGTCATTTAAAGGTGACAGCCTTAAGTTCAATAACTGAGTAGCTCAATTAAAAATAAGCGTAGTTAAAAATAAGCTCAATTACTGCATTACTCATGTTATGTAATATCTTCAGAAAAGTTTAACTTTTAGAGCAAACTTCACAATAAAGTTATTAACACTTGTCTGAAATGCATGCTCTTTTGAGATATTCTGCCATCATGCAGTGGTATTTTTGCTTCATGTGAAATGTGGGTAAGTAGAAGATTTCCTTTCGTGCTTTTGTAGCGGAGGATAGGATCAGTGTGACCTGAAGGGCTGTTTCTTCTTATGTGTACAGGGTCCTGTAAAGAGCTTTATATTCAATTCCAAAGTCAGCTGAAGCTTGACAAGGTCAGCAAGCAGTTCAGCAAGCAGTACACTTGCAAAATACCATTGAGGCATGGGATAGTGTCTGCAAGAAAGCTGATAGTGGGTCATGCCAAGTGCAAGCTGAACAAGAATCTTTCTAAAAAGAAGTGACTGTTGTGAATTGCTGTGGCCAGGTTTCTGAAAAATTGGCTGATGGGTTGATCATATGCAGGTTGGCAGATGTTCTCCTTCCCCAACCCTTCTGATAGATGGGATTAGAGCTGGGTCACAATCTTTCTCGTAATATCCGGCAGCATGTAGTAAAACCTAGTGCATAATCTTTTTTACTGAGAAAGTCCTGTTGTCCTGCATTTACGGAAAATACATGTTCATTTCTATTGAAAGGATGAACAGTAGACTTTGAGCATCATAAATAACAATTACAGTTTTAGAATAAAGGATATGAGATTAAATGAGCTGTACCCTAGCACAATAGGAGAGGAAAAAAAGAATTTTCATACATTTATAGTATCTTGCACTTGTGAAAATGAGAAAGAAAGCAGAGAGGGATTTATCGCTTTGCATGAATTAAGAACATATATGGTCTTTGTATTCATTGAATGTGAATTTAGAGTCAGTGAAAATTATCACTGAATTCTAAATTGTAGATATTCAGAGACTGGATTGAAGTAACTGCTTTGAGATACTTTCTTTTGAATGAAGGTAATAAAGAAAACATTTTGACATGTACCATTAAATTCCAAGAAGGAAAAAACAGTTTTGGAATTGATAGGGGCACCAAATATCTCAAGCATATTTGGACAGCAATTTTTAGGAATTACGAATGTTTATGCATCCTCTTTTTATATGGTCTCATGTTTTGGTTTTGATCTATGTATCTATAAAATGGATTGTTAACTGGAAAACTTGAAAGAAAAATAGAGAAAGGCTCAGTATTGTCAATGATGAAGCTATTTTTATCTTGATTGTCTTAGATTTACTTTTTAAAAGTCCCATAATGGAGAAATTAATTTTGAGAGGAATAAGTTTTCAGAGTTGCAAAGGCAGAACCAAACCCAAAACCCAGCAGTTTTTGAAAAAGAGAATGTGTCACAATCAGTTCCTTACCACGGCTTGATCACCGAAGGTGTTGTTGTCAGAAGTCATTAAATGAACACCATGCCCAGTTCTCAACAAGGAGAGGTGCCACATAAGGAGATAGAAAACATCATAAACATTATCCAGAATTAGAGAAAATGCTAACAGATTATATTCCTGTCTAATATTAATTTTCTCACACTTTCATCTACTTCAGTTCTAACTCATCTACATATTTGACTTCTAGACAGACAGTATGCTTTATTGATTGAAGCATTAAAATCATATATGGAAATTTATTCCCAGATTTCTGTTCATGTAATTGTAATTATGACTGCTGTGATTCATCAAAAGCCTCTTGTTAGCTGACTCATATTGCTTTGTAAATGAAGAAAAATATTTCTGGTTGGTGGTTAACTATTCATAGAAATTTAAAAAGAATATGTTTCTAAACCCAGACTTTTCAGGATTTAGAATTGTGTTAATAAAGGAAGACATGAGTCCAGTGGGACCCGTGGTTTTCAGTGCCATTTTGATTCTGTAGATCAGATATAATGTGAAGAGGTACTCTTGGCTCTTTCTTTCAGGAAGTATATAAAACAGTTTAATGGAGTTATGTCTAACAGGCATCTCCTCTGGGAAGGAATGAGACAGGTAGATTGTTCAGAGTTTTTTATGTTGTTGGGACTTGGGTGTTTTGGTTTGTTTTAACAAAAATATATTTTGCATGTAGAAGACTTGATGTTATATTTGTTTAGGCTTTTTTTTTCCACTGACTGGCTGCCCATCAGTTTCTTTAAGTTCAATTGTCCTATTAGTAGACTATTCTCTTGGTTTCTCAATATATTGCTGCCCATGTATTTGAGTTTTCTTTCTGTGGATGTTGTATCATCAGAGGATCAGAGTACACAACCACTTTTAATTGTTCAAATACTGTGTATTGCTCAAAGACAGGCCCAGTTACAACATGCTAAGATCTTCTCAGAATCACTTCAGGATTTTATTGGTAGTTTTGGTGATGAAATTTCAGTTTAGGATTTGCTCATAAAGATTGTGTTCTACACATCTTTTGGTGAAGCTACTCAACTGAAGTGGACAAAATGATACTTGTGAAGAGAAACTGTCTCTCTGCCTCAACTGTCTGTTGGTTTGAACCCCCAAAACCACTGTGACATTCAGAACAAATTCAGCATCACTGTCAGAATGGAATGTTCTTAAAAATATAGTTTTCAGTATACTTGCAATACTTGCAAGTGTAACTTAGAGATATTTGTAATATTTTTATATATGCAGTAAAATTTTTTAAAATATTCTCTTTTACTTTCACGTGGTGGTTTTTAAAATGAATGACATTGAGTGTCAGGGTTATGAGTGAAGAAAGGAAAAGTTTTATGAAAGAATATTCATGAATGCCCTTTCACTGAGAAAATATCAATCACAGGAGCTAAATTTAGGCACTGGTTTCTCTTATTATAGGCTCTTTCTATAATCAACATGCCAAGGGTGGATTCAGAAAATTTGTGTCTCTTCTGTGCCTCCTCTTAAAAAGTAGTAAAATCAAATTAATATCCAGGGTTTTATATAGTGCATAAAACATACCTGAAAATCTATCTTGCATGCTTTGCATGTTTTTCTGAATTGCCAACATATCAGAAAGTTATTTATGAAAAAAACAGTGGGCCTTGCCCTAGCACAAGGCTGTTATTCAGTAAAGGAATTAGAACGTGGACTGTCTTTTGAAAAAACAGACCTGAGACTTTACATCCTACAATGCAGCTACTGCGTTTTTATAGCATTCTACCATTTCTTCTCATTCTGCTGTCAAGAGCTCAAGGAATTAAAATAGTATTTATGAATAGAGAGCTTTTTTCCATGTCTATGGAATCTGTCAAAATCAGACAATCATTATGTAGCTACTGTTGTCTTTCAGGGTTTATTAATCTTCCATCAGAAATACAGTCTAGCTCAGAAGAATAAGCAAGACCTGTGCTTTGTTCTGTCCAGATGAACATAAGCTGAGAACAATCAACTGGATGCCTGTGAGGAACATATGTGTAAACACGTCAGGTTTACGTATTCTTTTCAGTGGTATTTTGTTACTGTTAATGGTCTGCAATGTTGCCAGAAAGATAAGGTGGCAGATAACACAGACATTCATTGGCATCTGCTGCACACTACATCTGCCATCTCTTCTGGGGATCATCTTCACTTTATGGCCATTTAGAAAGCTTGGCACCATAGGCTTTATTGCAACCAAAATCATTACTTGCCAAGAGGGAGTGTGCTGAAAACTAATGGTGCACAAAAGGATGACAAGTAGTCCTCATGCAGTCTAGACACGTGCCTCAACATTTCTGGTAAAACTGGCCCTTGTTAATATGTCTGCCACAGAAGAGCCTGATCCAGATACAGGTGCTGCAGCAAGCAGGGCTCTGGAGGCTGGTTATTCTTTCTTGCAAAGCAATGCCCATCCAGGCTCTGATGGAACCTACCACAGCACACCCTTCCAGACCATGACAGCCTTCCCCAGGGGGCTGGGGGACTTCCAGGCCTCCTCCCAGTGGGGATCCAGCTTTAAATCCTGCACACGTGAGATGCTAAAGCCTGGCACATGCCCACAATGGAAAAATGTTTCAGAGAGCAAAAACCCTCTCAGGCATTGGACTTGACCCAACACATGTGACCAGTTTACTCAGATACATATCTGTCCAGATGCATGATTACTTTCAAAACATTTTTGTAAAGTTTATACTTTATTGCAATATTATCTATAAGATAATTTTTATTATTTGGTGAAGGAAGAAATAGAAGTAAATTTTGTTGTCTTAAGGCCTGCCCCTGAAGACATTGGCTGTGTAATTTTGATGATAATATCTCATCAAGACTAAAAGTCAATTGATGGTTGATAAAGCTAACTGTGAGCATGGAGGATTTAGCCACCAAGCCTGTAAAAGGCCCCATATCCAGGGCTATAGCACAGGCTGGGTGAAGGCAGGGAAGTGCACTTGATCTGCAGCTTGAGGGGGCCCCAGAGAGCATGACCAGAGCCTGACACTGGAACAGCAAGAGGGCACTGATGACAGACCAGTCCCCTGGAATGGGATGCAAAAAAAATAAAGTCAAATTAAGCCTAGTTGCTGTGCTGAAAATCATTACTATGTGTGCCATGGAGCAGACACATTCAGACGTATCCTGAGATACCTTCTTTTCCCATCTGTGAAGTCCCCTGAGGTGTTTTTCCTGTTTCACAGATGATGTCTCAGATTGACTGCACTGTTCTGCACTATGGAGAATATCTGACTAAATCAGATAAAATGAGACTTGTGGTATTTGCAATGTAGCAGTTGACATTCAGGCAGCAAATTAAAATGGAGGGAAAAAAAGAGAATTGTCTGCTTTTAAATCTATCTACACTTAGAATACATCTGCACGGTTAGTGCTGCTTTTCATTCCTCAGCCTGTAAAAAGCATCTGGGACTTGACTTGATGCTTTGTTTCATAGAGCACTATGGTTTGCCCCAATGTCTGTAGCATGTATTACTACTGTGTGTGCATTTACCTTTTATTCTATGGGTAAAAAGCTCAAAATCAGCACAAACAGGTTTAATGAAAATGCTCTCGATTTTGAAGAGCAGAATAATAACTACTTGCTAAGAAAGAAAATTATTTTAAATGCAGTGCTTACCACAGGTGAAAGTAGTTTTAAATCATCTGAGTTGAGTCTATTTTCAGATAGTAAATGCTGTGCATATATAATAAAATTAATAAGACAAGATAAACTGGCTCTTATAGTTTCCAAATCAATAAAAGGCACTTAAGGAGACAGATTCAATCTTCTTTTTTTTTTTTTTTTTTTAGGGAAAACTGCCTCAAAGAAAGGAGTGTTGACATGATGTTATTTGTTGTGACAGAAACTGAAATACGACTCTATTGTTTTTTGTATGATCCTACATTCATTCTAATGCAAGTCTATTCCCCTTGATCACAGAAAGAGTGAATCAAAATCTGGAATATCCAATCCACATAAATTCTAATATTCTTGCTTACCATCCCCTCTCTGAATTTATTTTGAGCACATTTCTACATAATGTTTAAAATATTTCAGAATATTTATCAGAATTTTTGATGTTTATCAGAATTTGCTTCTGGGCAGTTGAAATATTTCATCTTGGTTGGACTTCTTGTATTTGTTGTATTTTTTATATTATTTTGATTTGTTTTGCTCTCTGGTTTGGATGTTTATGGTTTTAATTATTTCTTACTGTTTGTATATTAAAGTACAATTATTTGATGATTGGCAATACAGACAGTGTTTCAGTAATTGAAATGATAATTGGGTTTTTTTTTGCTTGCTCAGAGGTAACTGATATTCTACATTGTAATCTGTATTCTACTCGATTTGTTAGATTACATTTTACAAAGCATCAAGTTGTTAAAAAAAAAAAAAAGCAATGTATTCCAGTACAGATAAGTTCAGAATAATTTTCTAAACAAAACTTTTGACAGCGATTCCTGACTTTTGTGTATTCTTTTCCTGAAAAAAATGGCAATTTTTTTTTGATAGAAAAACACTTTACTAAAAATGTTTTATCAGCCTCAGTTTTTCATTTCTATTGTGTTTGTGAGATTTCAAGGCACAGTGTTTTTCCTCACTGCAATTTTCATACTGGACCAAGAAAAGGAACTTTTAAAAATGCTTATCTTTTTTTTTAAATTACTCTTCAGCATGCATGTGGTTCTAACACTAGTGGAAGTCCAATAAGAACAATAAAGTAAATCAAAATAGATACTAAACAAACAAAAAGAGAACAATAAACATGCAGGCAATCTCCGGAAGAGTTCAGGCAGCTGGGATGGTGATAAATGACACTGGTTTCAGGTTGCTGGGTGAGCTTAAGTGAGATACATTTTGCACACAATGTTAGGCATTTAGTCCAGTAGCCTGCTAAATATAACATATATGCACTCTACAGTGTATTTGTTTTTTATACAGAGGAACTAAAGAATGAATTGTCAGACAGAAATAAAAGTACAAGACTTAAAAATTACTCAAATTAGGCACCTTGGGGGTGGAAAAGAGTTCCATTTATTCACCTGGGTTCATACAACTTGCATAGGCATCACCTTGTGTTCAGCACCATGGCCCTGCAACATGCCTGCAACAGTCACCATTAGTTCAACAGCAATGCTAAAGAGTTTATATTCACTTGGCTAAACTTTTCGCACCAAAGGAAGACAAGTGGTTTTTCAGTGTCATGTAGACCATTAAAGTAGGACTATTATGACTCTCTCCAAGACATTTTCATGACTTCAGGTGGTAATCTTGCCTCTCATTGAGCACTTTGGGAGTTTTTCAGTTATGCTAAATAATCACCATTGAATGTTAGCTTGTTATAATTCAATAAATCACATTCAGGGCTATAAAAACTACCCTTTGATGGCAGGCCTAAGGTGGGCATGACCTTTTTATTCATTAGGAGTTTGACAGACTTAAGTTAACACTGGCTCTGGATGCATTTTTACCACAGGTCATGTAGTCACTTTTGTAGGACTATTCTGGTCTAAAGCACATAAGCAAATGTTAACCTCTATTCCCCTGGAATCTGTGGCCCTTTAACAGTTCACTTCAAAATGCAGATCCTAACATCACCAGTGACTTGCAAGCTTGGGATGATGCTAACCTCCTCCCCTTAAAGGCAGGTAATGGAAAAAAAAAGGTAATGCACTGGCAAGGATACTCCTTTGTGAAGATTCATTTCTCTGATAGAAAAGGCTGTACAGCAATGCTTGTAGAAAAGTGACAAACATGAGTCCTTAGAAAGCAACTGATGTGGAAAAAGATGCAACATAGAAATGAGAAAAAGAATGCAGCATTGTTTCACACAGTCTTTGCTTGACATAGAGACCTCTATCAAATGGTTAGAAGAGAGAGTCCTGAGTCACTGAAAAATTGTCCAAAGAGCTGACAAATATGACAGGGAGGCAGAATCCATCTACAAGTATCTTGGGGCGAATGAAATTACAAGAGAAAGAATAAAACGAGAAACTTCATTGTGTCACTGTGTAAATCCTCGGTGAAAGCCCAGCCAGAACATCATGGGCATTTCTGATGTTGCTTCTTGAAACTTTCTTAGTGTGCATTTCAGGTCTTCATCCTTTGAAAAAGACAAGGAACAGAAGAGTGACCAGGGAAGACTGGAGAGATACAACAGTTTATTAGTAAGAAGCAACAGTTTAAACTAGGTCTCCTAAGTTCAGGAAGAGAGGCAATAGAGCAGGGGGTATGATAGAGCTCTGTAGTATCATGGAGAGGGAAAGGGAAGAGGTCATTCATGATCTCTTTCAATACAATGCTTCCATGGATAATATGTTTCAGCCAAAAAAAAAAAAAAAAGGTTATTCCTCCACCAGTCATATCTCTAAGCTCTGTGGTTTCTTTCCATGGAAAATTATATATGTTAAAAATGGATGTAAATTCAGAAGCCAACTACAAAAAAAAAAAAAAAGATAAAAATGAGAAAAAAGGTAACATTTAGGGAACATCATCTGAAACTACTACAGATTTTGGAAATCCTGTAATGTCTCCAATATTTGGGAGGAAGCAGGCTGGGAGAAGCAATCATGCAAAATCTCAGAAAACTGAACACATGTAGCTTGTCAAGATGTACAGTATTAGTCCTTCTCTCCAGCCACTGCAGTTCCTGGGAAATTCTGTAAGTAGTAGCTTTTCTGTTTGCTTACCTGAAAGCTTGCAGTTGTGAGGTGTTTTTTACATCTGATGTAGTCACAAGTATTTCAACATTTCCAGAGCTATATTTGAAGCACAATCTGATCTTAGATATGGTTTCATAATCACATGTTATCAGTGACAAGGGACTTGATGCTGCATTAAAGAGATGATATTTAAACTTTTAAGAACTGATTTAATCTAATATGGGAATCCTAATTATGTTGTAACATTTTTCACCAAGTTAAGGATGCTTTCTGGATGTATTTTTTACCTAAGTAATACATAGGGTGAGAAAAAGAAAAACAAAACCCTGCATTTAGACCATGCTTTAAGCCATGTGTACAGAGGACAGCAGGAGAATTTTACTCTCATGTTCCTTCATTTCCATATAGAATTCAGAGCAGGCAAAAGAGTGCATCATGGCACCAAGTACAGCTGTTTCTCTGCTGAATCTCAAATTAAACTGGGTTCACATGAGAAAACCTTTTACATCACTTCCCTCTCTGAGATCCCTTTTATCAAAGTTATCTCTAAAATGTGAAAAAGCTGAAGCTGTCTGCAGAGCATCATTGACTTTAATGGGAAATGTGGCAATTTGCACAAGGAAAGGAAAGAGTACTTAGCTTATTAAGGTGGACAGATTAGCTCACTTTCTCCTTCCCTGTGTGTAAAAGTTGAAAGGAACTAAATATCTAATTTTCCCATTTATATACTTCTCCTTAAATCCTCATTTTCTGCTCTCTGCTCATGCTTACAAAGTGCTTCCTTGTGATCTTGCTTATCTCTGCCTTGATGACAGCAGACTTTTCAGAGTCGCTTTACTTTTTGTGGCCATATGTGATATAGTAGCTGAGATTTTCTTCCTCACTTCTTTCTCTATGCTCCCCTGTACTTGCTCTGCTGTGAAAAGGGCCTTGAAAAAAGGGCCTACCTCAATCTGCTCCTAAGGCTCTCCACATGGGGCTGAAACAAAATAAAAGACACACAAAGAAAAGAGAAATAGGTGGAGTAATTGGTCTCCAACAGGAGCACTGACCCTAATGATACAAAACTGAAAGGACTTCTGCACCTGCCAGAACGACTTTGTTATCCTGGGAAAGATCTACGAAGAAGGTCAGGACACTTGAGGCTAATCAAGCACTGTTAGCTAATGGATTGTTTGTACAACTTTGTAACTCTGCACTGTATTATAAATGCCTGTTCATGTTCATATAATCTTTGTCTAGAGACAAACACTTCAGAAAGGAACCTATAAATAAATGCCTGTGACCCAAAGTGGTACAAGATGGAAGTAAACTGGAGCTGATACAAGCCTGATGGTCACTGTGGGGATGCTTTCCCAGGTGGAGAGATGTCTCAGTCCCTGCACAGTATGATTTGGGCAGTATAATTTGGGCCTTTCTGTCCCAAATTCAGGTGCAAGAGTGTTCTCCATTGGCACCAGAGCTGTGTCACTGTGCTCAGTTGCATAGCAGAGGTGCATGGTGCACAGCCAAAGCAGTTGTCCATCAGATGCATGGCAGAGTGATTTGTGAGTAGTGCAGGATGTTGTTCATCTTTGTAGCATCTGATGAGCCAACAAAACAAATAGTCACACAAAACTTTGCATGCAGGCACACTGTAGTGTTTCGAATGTTAATAATTTCTCCCTCCTTTTTCTTCTTTCTTTTTGATTTTGTTGCTTCATGACTTGGAAGTACTTCATTACTCCCTTTTAATGTTCTCATATGCAGGATTTATCTGGAGCACTATAAATCCCTAAGCATCATAAGCATATTACCACTTTATAAGAGACAAAAATATGCTCAATGTGGAAGGATTGATGGTTTGAAAAATTCTATAATAAAAAGACTTATCTTGGAGCAATAAAAGTTATCCAGAAGCAGGAAGAGAAGCTGCTCTTCTCTGCTGGCAAACTGCACAGCTGAGACGTATTGGCAGGAAGGTAGTGAAGGTGTTTGTCTTACATGAACCTGCAAGCTCAGAGTCATGGGAGAACAAAAGGTCAGTAAGAAGAGCAGCTCCTCATGGAGACAAAAAGCTTGTATGAGAAAAAATAAAAAGGATATAAATACAGTAAGGAAGAGAAAGGCACATGAAGATTTGAAAATACAGAGAAGGATTTTTGAAGCACATAGGAAAGGGAAAGAGCTGAGTGATAAGTATAATACTTAGAGGCTCAAATCTCATCCAGCTTCAAAACACTAAACTACTTCCCACTCTTACTGCAGCCAGCCAGGTGCAGGTGGCTGAGCCCTGTCCAGAAGGCAGTCCTCCAAATTGAAAAGTCGGCTGTGTCAATATTTAAGTCTTTCACTTGCATTTGCACTGAAGCCCCGGCTCAAAGTGTGCTCGTGAGCCATTACATTAAGCCAGAGGGCAAGGCAGGAGAAACCCCTGATCTTTATAACATCTGTACTACTTGTCAGAGCATGCCAGTGTGGCTGTACCCAGCTACTGAGCCTGAATGCCAAGCTCACTTAAAAATCATCATGCTGCAGGGACAGGTACAACCAAAGGCCATGCAGCCAGGCATGAAATGGTACGGGGGATTTTGGTGTCAGCAGCTATATGGCCAAGCCTAAAGGCAGGAATAAAACTCCACCAAATACAGTTAGTTGAGTGCCTAGACTGCAGTGTGCTGCCGGAGAACTTCTCTTTCTTTCTAGATGTCTTGTGTGGGTATTGTCACGCTGCAACAAAGTAATTGATGTCAACTTTAACATCTACTCTTCAGAGACCTCTCTGCAGTTTTCTCACATCTCTGATCCACAAACCATCATCAGCAGCGTGGGTTGTTTGCAGGAGGAGTAGGGAGAGTTTTCTCTAGAGTCTTCTTAGTGCCAATAGTTCACCAGGTTTTCATCTGCCGTAAGCTAAATGCATTGTTCGCGATCTCTTTTCTACTGATTCCCCCTCCCTGTCTGTGCTTTTCTGCATTTTAACTGGGAATGTATTTTCACCTGCCAATATCTCTTTTAAAAGAACTTTCGCCCACATGAAAACAAGGTAATGCTGCTGTTTGCGGCAGTATTACTGTCTTACATTTTTTTAGACTTCTGGTTTAACAAAAGAAATGCACATAGAAAAGAAAGACCTGATCTTTCTCTGGAAAAACCTGAAATTATAATTAAATAAGGACACTAGCATCTTTGTCCTGTATCTCATTCTCAGGAAAATAATGAGAATTAATTCTCCTAATAAAAGGATATATTCTGTGAAAAAAAATACTGCAGTACCAATGAGATTGGAGTGAAAAACTTCCAAATATACTGTATACATTTGTGACACTCTTTGTATGGTTGGTTTTGGGTGCTTTTAAATTTTAAATATGTCTAAAGAAAATTGTAAATGTAAAGTTTTCAGTGATGCTGCAACATTCTTCCTCACGTACTTTGGAGGTATGATTTATCATCTTTCTTTACTAGAAGAAGCAAAAGGTTCTATATAACCAGCAGCAAGTTGTTGATGTAACCTAATTTTGGATGTGATCAATCTGCAGATTTTGCAGTTCTAAAGAACGGCAATCTGGCAGCAGTATCCCTTATTTTGATGTCTGAAAAAAAAACCCGTGCTGCAGAAATAGTTTAGGAAGCTCAGTCACAGCTGCACAAGAGTTTATAGACCATTTTCAAAATATGAAGAAGCAACTTAACTTGAACTTCTGAGTAATGTAGCAGTCAGTTTATGTTTGGAACCAGATCCTAAAATAGATCCTTATTTTCATGACCAAATGAAAGCACAGCCCTACTGAGATCCAGCTAGAAAGCGTGTGTTGATGACAGGCTCGAGTTTAGGGCTGAGCATTGGCTGACTACACCATAAGCTTCAGAGGGATGATTATTTTAAATGATGCAACAACCTGTGGTGATGCTTAAAGAAAATGGTTGTAGTTAATTGTGTAATACCTTGGGATAATTGCTCAATATTTTGAACATTTCAATGTTCTGGTGACTGCAAAAGTAGTAAAGAGCTCATTTTACAGCTGGGGCTTAGCTTCTCATGCTTTGAAGTCTGTTTCAGCTGGCATGGTCAAAGAAACACGTTGTCCAGGCAAGCTCATTGTCATTCTGTCCACATGGATTGATATGCTGCCTTTCACAAGAATAAGGTGACTGGGATTTGCTCTGTATCCTAAGGATGTGATTTCAAGTCTTTAGAAGCTGGCAGTTATATTAGCCCTAAAACCAGGAAGTAGGTGAGCAGTTGCTGCAGGAAACTCTTCATGCCTTCACATTTCCTGCAGGAGATCAGCTCCGGAGTCAGGAAGGAAAGACAAGTATGGAGTGCACAGCTTCGATTCTGGATGCACAAAGCCATCATAAAAGAAAGCAGTTTGCACAGCCTTTGCTCCTGTGTGCAACCCCACTGTTTTGACAAATTGCCTATGGAAGTGGTAGCTCTCTTCCCCTTGGTAGTATATTATGGATCAAAGTGTATTAATATTTCAGAGATTCTAAACCTCTTCCATGACCTGGAGGTTCACAAACATTGAGTTCCAGGGGAGCTAGAAGAGCAGAGTCATTAATGCATTCTTGGACATTTCAGTTCATAAAACTGAGCAATCTAATCGATAATATCTAATGATTTTGAGTGGCTGCACTTTACAATGTGCTTACAATATCCACATTTTCAATTTTTTGGGTCTGCTTTTCCATCTGCTTTTTAGTTTGCTTATTTATATCTGGTTTGTGTGTTTCATTTGGTTTCTTTAAAAACGAAGATCGTTTGTGAACAGAAGCAATAAGAGTCACAAGTAAATTAAGCGTAAAACAGTAGTGTAGAACTACCCTTCAGCCTTCTTGCCAAAAAGAGATTGTCTGAAGGTTTTCAACCAGAGTATGCTGAAAGCAATTTGAGTGGACTTGGAGCAATTGCATCAATGTGAACAGGAGGAAGTCAGAATCAGCAATTTACTGTAAGATAACATTTCTTTCTAAGACTGTGCATTAGCCACATAGGAAACTTCAACTTTGCTTTTCTATTTGGAAAAATAAGGCCTGATTTTTAATCACAATTTTAGTATTAAAAATGTGACAAATTTGAGAATTTTGGTGTGAAAGACAATTTCCAGTACTGATGAAAAAGTTTCACAAGACAGGAGAAAGTGGAATTTTTTCCAAGCTTAAGGTCTTACTATTGTCATTTGTAGCCTTACTGCTTTCCTCAAAGCAGACTTTTATTTTTTCCTTAAAAGCCAGTTAATACCTCACTTGTAGCATCTTTTCCGTATGACGAGACTTCATAGTATTGGTAAAGGCTCAGAAGAAAAGAAATAATTTCTGACAAATTCTAATCCATCAATCAGAAAACTGTCATTTAATAAACTCTGTGGTAGCTACCTCATTAATATTGTCCTTTGTGAGCTGTGTGAATATTTTGAAGGAATGGAAGATATTTCCTCCTGCAGACCAGTAAATTGGTAAACCATGACTGTGTATTAATTTAAATATCTATTACTGTGGCTGAATCTGATGCCTACAATACAGCAGAAAAGGTATTCACATTTTTAATTTTCAAAAAAAAAATAGGGTTCTTTTAGAGTTCTCTTTTTTGCTTTTCTTTTTTTTTTTCCCTTTAAGAAGGTTGTCACAGCTCCATTTTAAACCCTGACAATTTATATTTTAGTTATTCCATATTGATCTCTTGTATCTAACAGTATAATTCTTATTCCTGTCAGGTGTAAATTTGTCTATTCATGGGGCTGAAAAGCACGTGCAAGTCTGTCAGAGGAGAACTGCAGCAAGCTACCCAGTGTCACAGCATCCCCCTGTGGATGGGCATCCCTCGATCCCACAAGCCAGAGGGTCAATAAAAATGGAAGCCTCATCTTCTGGATCTACAATTTCATCAGTCACTGGTGGAAAAGCAAAAACCCATCAGCCAGGTAACAGATTTGCCTTGATACCTTTTCCAGTCCCATTTCACATGTGATGTGCCATGACATGGCAAAGCTGGTGTTAATAGCATGAGGTCATGCTTGTGTGGAGATCAATCTATTGATTGTCAGAATGACCAGCTGATGTTTTGTTCACATTTGATGTTTTTGTTGATTATAAATTATAGGCAGTAACAGCAGTTGGGACAGCTGAAAGTAGGAAATTAAAATGTAAGTTTAATCATAAAAACCCCTACGATGTGTAGCGGTATCCAAAATGTTAATGCAGAGAGATTTGGGATATTGCTTTTTAATACTGGTTCCCTTATATATATTTAATTTTGATAAACCTTGAGCTAATTGTTCTAGAGGCTGCAGGCATCCCCCATGGAATTCAATAATTGACACTAAAATTGGTTTTGACCAAATACACATTCCAGGGTGTAAATCAAACTCTTTCTTGCTATAACACTAACAAAACCTGTGGATGTGCACGAGATCTTACAACATAGATTTAATTGGTTAAAAAAAGGAAACTTTTCAAAAGAAAGTCAAAATCTCCAGGGAGCCATCAAATTCTAATTGGCATCATGAGTTCATTCCTTGTTATGATAATTGAAAGTGCTATTTTAGAAATACCTTTTCTCATAGCGGGGGAGTACATTTGTACTGGCCATGCTCAGTCATTCTTCACAGTGAAAATTAAATACCAAATTTCTTTCCTGAGCAGAGCAAATTAAGCTGCCCATGAAGTCAGTTTTGTAGCATATTTATTGGAGGGTCTCAATAATCTTCCAGTGTTACTGCCCAGAAAAGAGCATGATATATGACGTATGCAGCTACTTGGGTAGTGGGGGGCAGAGTGTATTTGTGTGACACAGACAGTTCTGCCTGCAAACCCTTAACTTGCAGGTCTAGTAAATGGCTTAATTTTTATAGAAGTTTAAATTTTAGATTATCTATTGGAAGTTGCTGTACAGGTCTACTGCCATGAGTTTCATGCACTCATAGTATTTAGTCACCATAATCTTTGTCAACACAGATTAAAGAATTTACAGTGACTCATAACCATATGCTTTGTTTATTTTAGTTCTTCTGTTCACTTGTTTGTCCTGTTTATTCCGCTTCTGTCTTTTTCGTTGAAGTGGAGAAATTGCTATTACTGAAATGTTGCTATTGCTAAAGATATATAATGATGTATGCAGCATGTTAAGAGATTGACAAAAAAGTCCTGCATCACAGTTTTTTTTTAAAAAGTGTCTTGAATGTGCACAATAACACTCATTTTGAAATGCTGCATATTCTACAGCTATCTGTTGATAAGTAGGGCCTGTGCTTTAATATTAAACAATGTTCATGCAGCAAATTCAGGACTCTGAGAAAAAGATCCCTTTTTAGGTAGACCCCAGAGGTTTCCTAAAATGGAGCTCATTAGTGATCATTTGGATAATGATTATCTTTCACTATATGAGATTAGTTTTATCTCTCCTATTCTCCTCTTAGGACAGTGGGAGCCACTATAACCTACAGAGAACATTTTGTATGACTGGAGTCTTCTCTTGACTAACTTACAGTCCCATTTTTTCATCTGAAATGAGGAATCATTTCTATGATTTTTGTCTGCCTTTTCAATTCTATTTGAGACCACTATATTTGTGTTTGTGTCCAGGCTAAACTGCATCCATTTGAGCTGTATGCAAATATATCTAAGAAAGATTATGGTCGGCAGCAGCAGCAGCAATAAATAACACTCCTAAGAGGAAATTCTAATTTACACCAAAAAAATCATGTGTTCATCACTCAAAGTCAGTCACAAATTAACTTCATAATGTAGCTTCATAATCAGATTAAGACATCAGTTGTCCAGTGGCAGTACCCTATCTCAGATATCATAAGCAGCTTGATAGTTTAGAAAGATGATGTTCTTATGTATATTAATTACTCAGATACCAGATCCTACAGCATTCTTTTCTAAGTTGTCATCCTGCTGCTGCATACAGTAAGTTTGTAGGGTTTTGTTCCATCTAATTCTAAATAGTTCGTATAATTTGGGTTTTTCCTTCTATTGGACTGCTGTTATCACAATCAAGTAGCTCTCACTATTGGAGTAGTGTATCCTATACTCACTCTGAAATTTTCTTTGTCCAGTTAGCAAATACTCCAAACATGAAGGCAGTCTAGCACAATAGAAGGTATTTTTAGGACTTAAAATGGCATTTTAATTCTTATCAGTAAAAGAGACTAGGACCATGGAAAGAAAAGATCCTTGATAAAGTGCAGGTTGACAGTTTTTTTCTTCTTTGATAGCACACTACTTCTGTTTTCTTCATAGCACCTTTTTTCCCTTTGCATTGTTTCTTCTTTCAAGAATGACGACTTTTATTACCTATCATGAATTCTGTTTATTTGACAGTAGTTTCCTTTGAATGAAGTTCATAGGTAGCTGTATGCTAAGGACAAGAAAAATAGATACTGTTCATTGTTCTAGTATTCCTTTCCAGTTACTTCCCTGCCAGTTTTATTTGTAACTAGTAAGGAGCCTGAGGCTCATGACTTCTATTATTAATCTGGGTGTTAGAGTGGCTAGGGAGCAGTGGCTTGTCTGTACTTTACCTTACTTAAAAATAAATTAAATTTTAGAACTTGTTTTGTGCAAGCTTGCAAAGAGGTACTGCTCAGCCATGAGCAGAACTACAACTTCTGAGCTTGGATTTTAAGCAGATATAAAGGTATCAAGAAACTGAAACAAAACACAGAGGAAAATGGAGAAACAAGTGGAAGAAAAAGGCTATTAACAGGGAAGGGGAGATTCCTGACACCTTTGCAGGTGCACCCATATGAGGGAACTTTCTCTTAGAAATAAGGAAAGCAGAGTATAAGCAATCAGATGATAAATTTAGATGTAATGGCATTAAGGCAAATATGCATTTCTTTCCAAAATCAGGGACAGCATGTTTTTAGTTTTGAGAAACCTCCAGTTACCATCTTCCATCTATATGAGCAGTTGTGGTGTGCTGTGGCTAGTAGGGTTAAAGACTACTGAAGTCAAGAGTTCAAAGCTATTGGGGCAGGCTGTTGGCTGCAGTGAACTGGCACTATGCTGCTGAAGACAGTGCAGAATAGTTGTGTCTGTGTGGCACACAGAAGGCTCATTTTGAAAGCAATGGTATCATCATTTAGGCTCTCTGTAAGAGCATCAGAATAAAGCATGAAACAAGCCTAGAGGGGGTTAAGCCGTCATCCCAGCCCATTCCCTCAATGTCGTGGTTAGGCAAATCTGGGGACAAAAAACCCCTTGGCTCCCTTCTGATGGCATTGAGCCTTTGCTGTGCAACAAGCAGTACTTTGGTTTCTGGGCTTCTGTCTGCTCTTTCCATTGTTAATCTATTCCAAGTCAGGACAATGTTGCATTGCTTCATTCTTTTGGTGACAAATTCCTTTATTTTCAGATTCTGCAGAACTTGTCAAACCTCATTTTTTTAACAATCCCTGAATTTTCTGGCTGTGAAAAAAATGTCTTATTTAAAATGTCTAAGCAGCAGTAAAGTAAATTCTTTCATTGTGAGAAACTCTGGAATCTTCTTAGTTATTCTCTACTTGCAACATTTCCTAACACTTGTTACCCATTTTGTAATAACAGGAATTCAGAGGTTCCCGGGCAAGATTTTCTCTCTCTGTGTTTCTGGTAAAACCTTAATGCATTTTGTGGTTTAGATATATTAGTGTATATAGAGTAATGTAGATTGTGACTTATATCACTTATTCAAATCCGTACTGCAGGCAATCTACACAAGCAGAAGAAAGGGTTGTCTTTGAAATAATTTATTTCCAACAATTAGTTAACATGTAAAGATTCTTAACTCCAGGAAACACATAAAAATATTCTAGAAAATTCTGCTTTCAAGAATTTACTGTTCAAAAAGATCCTTTTCAAAGCCAAAGAACTATACATTTTGGAAAGGACATTCCTTGCTACCTGAAATTATAGAGGCATATCCATGATACTTGAAAGAACTTTATGTGCTGAAAGGACTGGTTTCTGACATTATGGTGAAAGTCTACTGGGGTCAATGGAATTCACTGAGAAAGTTTTCTTGCACTCTCTTGGTTTTTGTGATAAGAAGTATTTGATAAATGGCAAGTTTAAAAGAAGGTATGTTTGCTTTCAAAGGGTTTTTCTTTATGTTTGGGACCTCTTTTTTACTGCTTATTGGTCTGTAGCATTTGTATTGATGACTGTACTTACTGAGCTTGTAAATAAGAGAGAAGAACTAGGGGGCTTGGCCAACAGAAAAACTGACTTGGGAGGCAAGTAAAAAGGTGTGGTTCTTGAAATTAGCAACAAAGGCTAAAAGGAAACGTGTTTAATAAGCTTAATCACAAATTAATTAACTTTGAATTATCAAAAAAATCTAGGACTGAAGTTTTCAACAGGGATAATTTACTGTGTAAAATATATTATTTTCTCATCTCAAAATATTCATATGCTTGTTAACATTCACATTTGATTGTAAATGGTCTTTAGAAGATCTGTGTTAGTTAGATGTGACTTGCTGGTTAAATCACATTTTCTTTTCTTTACTGACTGGCAGGATGTGTGGCATGCATCTCTCCTAGATTAAAAGACTAAAACCCTACAAATAATTCTGCCAGGAAGCTCTGTCATGCAAGTATTTCTTGGCATCAAATGCATGCATGGAATGGAGATGGCTGATGTAGATTCATCTGGAAATTTGAATTCACACCGACAATAATGCTGTTATCTTACTTGTCTAACATTATTAAGGGAACAATCTTTTTCAATATGCCTTCTGCTGGGTGTACATAGAACTTCCTCTCATGTGGAATGAAGCATAGAAAATGCAAGCAGATTTCACAAAAGTTTAGTATTCCCCTCATTAAGCTAATTTTCACATTAAAACCCCCACATGTTTACAAGAATCATTCCTATGCAGAAGGACACTAATTTGCACACTAATGTCAAAGAAACCAGCCTGCATATTTAACTTTTCCCTTTATCTACAGCCTATGTTCAAAGCAATGTAAGTTCGACGCATGGAGCAGAATTTCTCCCATGTTGATACTTCAAGCGTGATCTGTGAGCACCTCCCTGCTGAACACAGACTGTTCCTTCTCCTGCTTCTGGGGGCTCTGCAGCCTCTGCAAAGCTCCTAATAAGAGGAACAGTTTGCCTCAATTACCATGAGGACCTTTTGTACCGGACTGAGTGGCAGGACACCACCGGGTGATTATGCAGTACTTTGAAATTAAGAGCTGAACTAGCTAGTAGATGATGCAGAGCTTGAAATCTTCTGTCACTTTGCTTAGTCATTCAGCCTATTTCATTCAGCCCTTTGCTGTTCTATGACAAAAGTAACTTCTTTGAAAATTCCTGGTCCTAAGGTATCAAGTCTCCTGGAATCCTGAAATGTTCATTCTAGCATTTTGGAGAACACTTTTGCAACAGCATGCTAACAA
>WBNO01013067.1:0-10392 GCA_013400575.1 Peucedramus taeniatus | reverse complement strand
CAAAAAGCACTGTTTTTCCATGCCATCGTGTTTAATTTAAATGCATTTGATGCAGGCAGAAATTGCATCCCTCTGTATCCATTTTTGCTGCATGTGACACACACAGGTTCTGAATCTATCTGGGAGGGACCTGTGCATGCTCTCAACAAGGGTCGTCAAAAATAATATTAATGATTTTAAGTGGTGACTTTGAGGGTGTTTTGCTTTTCTGGGGACTTTGTGTTTTTAAACTGAATTCTTTCCAAAGATTTTTTTTTCCTTTCTGCTTTGATCACTCTCTTGTTTGCTTTTATAAAACAATCTTTCATTCAGTCCTGCAATCAATTATGCACGGTTACTTTAAAATCAGTACAATTCACCCTCAGATTTCAGCTCTCCTGGCTGTTGTTAGTTTACAATATGTAGTCACCTCACAAAGGCTGCAAAATGCTGCTCTCTGTGGATGTTCCTGATTGTTCTACCATCAGAGAGTTTCCTTTCAAGGGGAGAAAACAGGAGAAGGCTTAGGACTAAACTCACTGGTTCTAGAGCAAGGTTATAATGTCCTGAGGCCAGTGTAACACAGCTAACTTAAAACAACTTGATCATTCTACTCTAAAGAAAATAGACAATATATAAAATTTTGCAAAGTTTCTGAGAAAGTAATGACCCATTTAATCTAAAAAATAACTTATAATTCAAAGTGAGAGAGACTTTGAATAATCAGTTATTATGTTCCTGTAATGCTTCACTGAAAAATGGGGCTTTTTTCTTAGCTCTATAGTTCTTGCTTAAAGGGGTTTAGTGTTATGTAAGACTCTATTTCTAATGTTGAATATGTTACATATATTCCAAAGAAAGATTCTTGCAGGAAGACTGTCAAAAGATGGAACAAACTATCTTCTACTTTGGCAGAGATGCTTTTAAAGTCAGAAAAGGGATTTGACTAAAATAGGGCTGCACAGTGTTACTAATTTCTACAAAAAGTTTGTATCATTCCAAAAGATAGCAAGACCTCTTTCCTAAGACCAAGTACACTGGTTCATTCTGATGTCTCAAAATTCAGACCTTCCTCTATAATTAAAAAAAAAAAAAAAAAAAAAATCAAACAAAGAAACCCAAACAAACAAACAAAACCAAAAGCAACCCAAAACCAACCAACTGACAAAAAACCCAACCTAAACCAAAACAAAATAAACCAGTGGGAGGGGCTTATTCCTTGGATGAGTAGACATGCTACAGGTAAGTGCTTCTAGGGTTCTAATGGACACACTAGAAATTCCAACCAATATACTTTGGTGCTGAAAAAGCTCAAAAGCCCTAAAGAGTTGCATAAAACTCATCACAACTTAGACCAGGTAAGGGTATATATATATAGGGTATACAATATATATATAGGGTATACCTATATATAAGGTTATACAATATGGGTATAAGGGCAGCTGCAAAGCAAAAAGGTGACATCATTTCTAATCTGTCCTTTGTTTCTGAGGACTTCCTTTGGGTCATACAGACCTCTGCCTGTTCCTGTGCCATGTGTGGGTGGATGCCTCTGGAGAGTAAATGTGTCCTCTGCATGTTGGGATCTTCACAGAGGCACAATATTTGCTGCTCCCCTCCTTGAGAGTGCAGTTCTGTACTATCTTATGCTTTAGAGGTCCAATAAAGCACAGAGTATATGACTTTTTGAGGTCTTCTTCAGTACTGGTAACATTTAGGGTGGTTAAAATAGAAAAAAGGAGATGGCATTAAAGTTTGGTACTTTATTTAGACCTTGCTTTGGGAATGCACCAAACACAGAAAAGGAATTCAGGACCTATTACACTGATGAAAGATTTTTAAAGGTCATCAAAACTGGACATTTTTTCAACAGCACCTTTTGGTGCCATAATTTTCAGGCCAGAATGCCTGAAAATTATGACCCTTGCTATTCCAATACTCTCCTACTGTTTGTGAGGGAGACTGTGCTTAGTGCCAGTTGCTGAAAATAAAATCTCTTTTGGGTGGACATCTTATGTGAACAGCCCAGTACTACTCCATGCATTTTAATGTCAAAGTGCTCTATTTCTGCTTTGCAGGTTTTGGTAATTGTAGTAGATTGCAAGGCTAAAAAAGAAAGGCCAACTGCACCAGTATAAAGGGCAGGATTCCTGCTGTTTGTGAGGTTCTTTCAAAGACAAATTAAAATTTTGAGAAAGAATATTTTCACAAAATCTTTTATAAATATTGGTCTCATTCTTCCGCTCCGTTTTGTAAGTGAATGATTATATTTATCATAACCTCTCCTGAATTAGGTCTCCACACACCCAGGCTGGTAGGTTAGAACCATATCCTCTCTCTGCAATAGGCTAGGGTGGGATTCATTAATCTGTGTTTAGTTTCTGTACAGGAAGGTATATTTCATGGGGTCTGCATGGTAGCTCTTGTCTGAGACAAAAGTAAGAAAGACTTTCTGATGACAGTGGATTTCTGGGCTTCATGGCCCTAGCCTGGGAAAGGGCTTATGATGCTGTAACTGAAGAGCAGGCACTCTAGCTCATGGAAACTGGAAACAAGGTAAGTAAAAAGGGGAGGGAGGAAATTGATGATGACCTGTTATCTCAAATGTGTCAGAGAATGTAGAAGGAACAGATTTGTGGGAAAAGGGATGTTGGCAGCTGGGAATATTTATCATCCGAATGAAACCTTCCACTCCAGAGATCTCTAAATCTTTCCAAGCTGGAAGGGACACACTGGGGATGGACTGGATGTACTTGCACTGTTCTTACTCCCTTTGGCTAAGCATTTGGTGTCAGAAACAGGATCCTGCCCTGGACAGACCTCTGTTCTGCTATCCTATCTTCAGGATAACCATTTTCACAATCCTATGTTATTTTCATTCCTCAGCAGTCTTAGGACAGCTGAAATTCCCCAAATGTCTTAGCTGCTGGTAATTTCTGCCAGAATTAATTACCAGGTTATGTTTAGACTGTGAAGGCAGTGCTGTGGCACAACGTGAGTATAATTGGTTGTTACATTAAAACACATCTGAAAGAGACACCTGGGATCTTTTTAAAGTTGTTGTGATGTCCCACATTATAATAAAGTAAATCTTTAGTGCACTGAAGTTTTCTGTTATGTTGTTCTCTGTGCAGCCAGGGTTTCTGTTTGTCTTATCAATAAACTACTGACTTGAGAACTGGGTGAGGGTTTTACAATAAACTGTTTGTTCAGTAAAGGTTTTTCTCTCTTCGTCTTTATGAATTGCCTGGTAATGACTCCTGATATTGGTAAAGGGATTTATCATTCCCAAGTAGTTTGATTTTTCAAACACGGACAAATATTTGAATACATGTGATAGTGATCTTTGATAATTGTGTTTTTATATGTGTGCTCATAGTGTAAGAGGAAAGAGGAGAAGATAACAATCATTCTTACTATTATTTTTATAGAAATTAGGGTAGTAGGAAATGGACTGAATTGTTCAATGTGTTTAGATCTTAGATTTCTTTCAAGATCCTTATTTTCAATATACAACTGTGGAGAAATGTATTTGCTTAGTTATACTCTGTGGCTTTGTGCCATTTTCAGACTATATCTTGTGAATACCCATCTCAGCCATTGTGACACTTGAAGAGGGGAGCTTTGTTCCCCATAGGGGGGACATTTTGGTGCCCTTTCTCTTTGTATAATTATTGAAGTCCTTTTAGGAGATGATTCCAAAGTCTTGTTCTGCAGCTCTGTTCCTCTACTGATTGCTGAAGTATCTGAAGCAGGGCCAAATAGAGCCAAGTGACTGGAAATGTTAGGCATAGGGATGTGTGACACTCTGTGCTTGGGGCTTCTGTGTGAAAATTTGGGTTCTTTCAATAGTCAGAACATTGAGGCATCCTCTGAGCATAGACAGGAAGCAAGAGGTTGTGGGCTTTTGCAGAGCAGTCCAGTAGTTTGCCCATGTGGCAGGCATGGATTACCAGCTCTCTGCAGTTGTTTTGTTCAAACTTGCTGCTTAAGAGGTGCCTCCCCCTGGATGATAGGAGCACAGCGTTGGTGGGTTTGCACTCCTGCCCACAGCTCATTCTGGGCAGTGATAGAATTGGAAATATGAGAATTAAGGGCAATCAGGACCCTGTCCCTGTAGTCTGGTGTTCAGGCTATTATGACAGTAGAGGACATTTTCAAGGTATTCCCTTGCACCAAGGGCTATCTGTCCATTTTTTTTTATGGTTGTCTATGGAAAAAGCACTCACGGCATGAAAGAGAAAGAACAAGTGCTCAACAGAGAACTCCCTGCATTTCTAGTTAAATGGCACAAACTCTATTTGATGCCAGCCAGGGTTTAATGGAGGGGAGAGTGGACACCATATGCCATCAAAATACCATAGTCTGTGATGAATCAGTACTATTACATGTTCAGAAATCTCCCCTTCACTATTGCTGCTTCTAGAAGATAAGAAAAGAGTTTGTTCTAATAATAATTAAACATATGTCATGTCATGCATATGTCATGTATTACAATGCAAATGGAATATTTTAAAATTTCCTTTCAAAAATAATTCCAGCATTTTTATTCCTGTACCTTTGGCATGACCATGCACAGATAGCTATGGCATAGGTGCCTCAATTTAGCCAGAATGATTTGGGGTTTGAAATTTTTTTACTAATATTTCTTGGACTTTCTCATTGAAAATTAAGAAGCCCTATATTTTTTATTCCAATAACTTTCAAAACTAAAAAGACATTTTTGTGCTTTAACACTTCACTTGGATGCTAACAGGCAGACATATTATTTTATTCATAAACAACGGGAAAAACGATTAAGATAAATGGTGTTTTCTGCATACTAGAAGAGGATGTGTTTAGCTATACAAATAGTGATAGACTATACACTTTTGTTTTAAGGTAATTAATAAACCAATTAAGAATATCAAAAGTTATATGGAAGTTCTTATGTATTTGTAGACATCTGTGGCAATCTACAAGGTCAGAAGTTTTTCAGAGGTCTGCAAGTAATTTCACAGTGTACCAAATCTTTCCAGTCTTGGAAATATATTGTGTATTAATGTTATTATTATGGAGTACTTTGTCTTAAATCAGAAGTCTCCAAAGGCCCCTCAATGTGTGTCATTGACAGTTACTTAAAACTTTTCCAAATATGTGGATATTTGTAGCTAGATGGGGCAAATCCTGTGATATACATTGGTAAAAGTAAGTACCTTGTATTATGTAAAACTGAGACCTTTAAGATATTCCAGTTTGTCACTAGGTGTGCATGTGTAGATGTGGCAGACAGCTGGTCTTACTCTGATGTGACACTGCATTAAATGTAAAAATACGCCAGCAAGTTCTCAGAAACAGAGAATTAACACATGAGTTTTCCTCTCCTTGCCCCCACTGCCATCTTCAAAAGGAACCCAGAGCTAGAAACAAGCATCAAAATGAAAGAGGGGAACTCACTACACACCCCACCTCCTTTGTAGAAATCTGAAATTGTGTTGAAGCTGTAAAGGAAGCTTAGTGCTGCTGGCAAGGAGCAAGGATGGAAGGAAAGTTTCTGGGTAACAGTCTTTTTTCAGAAAGGAGTGAAGTGTTGGGCTGGTGAACCAAAGCTGCAGTTCACAAAGACTTTCTTCTGTGCAGAGAAGAGGAAGCTCAAGGCAGGACACAAGACATGTTTCTGCACCCTGCACTGAGAACATACTTAGCAATGATGATTTTGTGTTGTGAAACTCTCCACTATTGTACATGAAAGATTTAAGGGCAGAAACAAAAAATTAAATACTTTTGATACATTAAAATCTATCTAATGTAATCACTGAAGTACAATTGATGTGTCAGGAGACAAAAATGCCTCGGCAGAAAGAATATAGCAATATTGGTTGGTGAGGAACAAAAAAGAACATGATGTGGGATTTCTGACAGAAAACACTTTGTGACCAATGTAGCAAAAGCAGCTCTCTCTGAAAGACTTCTTATGATACACATCAGCCTTCCACTTAATGAAATAATTATCTATTTCTGAGCTACTGCTTTCAGGCCAACTTTATCTTGCTAGGAAGACATGTGTATATTAATATATATTTGCATACATTCTATGACTCATAGAGCAGCTTGTGTTTTTTTCTGAAGCAATAATTGAACCAAAATGGTTTTCAGCAGTTGCAGCTGCGTTGTCCAGTGCAGTCATGGGGCAGATCCTGGGAAGGCCAGCTGTGTTGTGCATTTTGTTTCCACTCCTGTCACAGAAATGAGAAGTGCCAGAACTGAGAGCAGTAAAGCTGTGCTGTACACAGTCATGCAGACCCTGACTAACATGTATTGGAAATGCTTAATGCAGTTTCCCTTTGAAACTCTGCTTTTGAGGCAGATGACCTGCCGAGAACTCACAGGAAGAAGCCAGTAGAAAATGTGCCTGAAGAGATGATTCTTTATCCCTTGTTGACACGGTTTTGCCTAGAGTGAAAAGGGCACCATGCACAGCAGCTTTCTGCTTGCTTTAAAGGGTCTGTTAGGAAGGAGCAACTTCTCTGTAGAACTTACATGCAATACTTAGTGTAGCAAAACAAACCTGCTCATGTTAGAATTATATTTGTTCTGAGTATCACCCTCTTAGAGGCAGATGGCCCTGTGACAGGAGCATCACCCACATGGCAAAATCTCTTTCACTACAAGTTGGAACGCCCTTGTTTAACATCAGCACCATATTAACTACATTGGTACACAAATCGCTTCTCTGCTATGTTTGGTCATTTTTATATTTAGAAGTGTGTTAAAATTCTGACTGAGAACAAGCCATCTCATTTAGCCCCTAAAAATTAAAAGTCTTTTAAAAATCTCATTTGTTTTCCTAACCTAATTAATTGGGACCCTTCAAGACAAATAAAGGAAAAAGTATGTTATTTTATGCACAACTTTATGCATCAATGAGTAAATCAGAGAGAGTGCCATGAGGTAATTTAAAATATTATTTCAGTTGAACTAGAAATTCTCAATAAGCTGAGAAAAATTTGAGACTGATCTTTACAAAAAAACAAAAAATTTTAAATCTAATATTTACTTCATTTTATATATATTTATTTCTCATACTTATGTGGAAAGGGAGTCTTTACCATCCTCTTAGACAATATTGCTTAGATTTTACTCAGTGGGATATGTCATTGATAAAGCATAATTCAGTAGCTGCTAAAGCAAGAAGGAAATGCAAGAAGGAAAGGCAGGTTAGTGATCCATCAATAGCAACAGTGACATCAGATACTGTCTCTGCATGTAGTATTGGAGATCTGTGGTAAGGTAAAGAAAATAAATCTGTGGAACATGGATGAGGTCACTGTGGCTTTTTCCAATGAGCTACTAGTTTAAAACCTCTGTCTGACCACAAGCCAAAAATAATTAATTTGGCCAGTCCACAACACGTCACATAGGTGGTGTTTCTCTCAGCTAAAAAAATGCAGCAGTCCCTCCTGACAAGTGGATGCTGACAGAGAGGGAGGAGGATAGAAGCCCAAGTGCCCTAATTCAAGTCTTTGTCAACATCATTAAGGTCATGGGAGAAGAAAGCATTCCCGCAACCCCCAATTTACCAGCTATGTTGTTGGTAGATACATTTTTTTCTCTTGTGTTGGTGAAGGCAAGTTTGTAATTAGTATGTGTTTTATCACAAATGATTGGTAGAAGATTGCCCCTACAATTTTGACTGAAATCAGACTGGATGCTGTTAGTCTGATACCTGTGCAGTGAGGCCAGATATTAAGGCTACTGTGAATCAGACAAGCATAGAACGCTGCCATTTCTGTGGATTGCTGAATGGCCCCTGTACTGCAAGAGAATCAAATACAGGAGAGGAAATTCAAATGCAGTAAAATTGTCTTAACTTCATTGTCTTAAATACAGTCAGATTTAGGCTGGTCAGTTTCTGACCACTTGCTAGGCATTTTGGTTTTTGTTATTTAGAGAGAGGCTTTGAAGTCGGCTATGTACGTTCTCCAAGAGTTTAATTTTATTAACAGGTCTTTGGTTACATAGTCCATCAGATATCAGCACTTCGGGACCTCCATAGCTGAGTGCCACTTCCTTTCTCCCTGGCCCAATTAGTTCAGATCTGCTGGAGATGCTGCAGGGATCCTGCTACCTTCATCTCTTCTGAGGAACAGCGACTTAAATGTAACAAGGATGGAGGGTTTGAGAGAAGAAAGGGTATTTTATATTTGTCCATATTGCCATTCATTTGCTCTAACTAGGGTTGAAATGCAGAACAAAGGTTGTTGGATGTGAGGGTGCAAGTATGCAATGTTATATGTTAGAAGTGGTAGCTGAGTATTTAAGAAGAAACTGAATTATATAATTTGCGAAGCTGTTTAGCTGAATTGATGTCCATTGATTACTTTTATATTCCCATCATATTGTTTGAATGTATTTTTCAGCAGTTGGAGTATTTCTTCTTGGATCTTAGAAATCTCTTTTGGGGCAAATCTTAGCCCCTCATCTCTGAGGCCATCTGCAGATTTCCTTAGGCTGCTATTGTATGAATAATCAGTTGTCTTACTTAAGAAATTCTCTTTGTTCTACATCATTAAATGCTGACTCCTGCTGCTGCTATGACAGATCGCTTTGCAGGAATTTACAAGGGGAGTTGTCTCTGATGTTAACATGGATCTTTGCTGTGGAACAAAAGAATATGCTGAAGCAAGCACGAGGCAATTTGAATTTATAATATTTTAACACTGAAAAATAATAAAGTATGAAACTGGTCAAAGTGTACCCATTTTTGAGATCTGTACTTCTAAAAAGTGAAGAAGGGCCTCTAAAACGCTTTTGAGTGATTTTGTGCCTAGGAACATTATTTGTCGCTCCCATCAAGGCAGTAGTGAGATAGTAATTTGGCAGGGAGAAGGAGAAAATACAATGAATTCACAATAAGAGCAGCTTGCTATAGGCAGACTGTAGATGAAAGGAAAATGCTTCTTTCTAAAGCATAAGTGATAGCTTCTAGTGAAGCACAGTAATCTAAATGACCTGAAGGTTTGTTCTTCCACCTTGGCCTTTTTGTCATGAATTCCTTTCTCAGATATCTCCCTGACCACTGAAGGTCTCTGATAACTCGGTGCTTTAGGTACCCAAGAGCATCATGTCTAACAGATGCCTTTGTGAAAGGTTTTCCTGCTAATCTTCAAAAACCAGAGGTATTCCCAGTAGTTCCCTCTTTGTCTATATCCAAATACCCTGTAGCCAGTATCTTGCCTGTTTGCCCGTTTTCTGTCTGCTCTTGATCTGCAGCCACCTTCCTCCATTTTCAAAACTTCCTACTTTCTTTGCTCATGTTGAAGGAGCATCAAAATGGACAAATCTCTTGTCTGTTTTTGTGTGTAAAAAGGTTTGAAAGTGTGACCAGCCAGAATAAGTTTTTATTCTGCAATGCTTTTAAACAGCAACCATTACATTAAACAGCAACCAATGGGAATCCATTTGAATAGGCTCCAGTGCTGGACTTCTCCCTAGACTATGTCACGCCATCAGGTTGGCACATGAGAACTTAAAGTGCCCTGTGTCTGAAACACTCTGTCCATGCTCTTTTTGTCCTAATGGTTGTTTTCTGTCTTGCAACTTACTTTGTGTGTGTGTTTTGTTTTAGTCTGTTTGTTCCTGTGTCATTTATAACAACACCTCTTGTTTGTTTTCACATTTACAAGTGAATTAGTTTTGTAGATGGTATGGTGAGGTGATGCTCATGGCATGGTAGCACAAGGTCACCTGAACAAGGGACTTGTCAGTGGTGACTCTGCATCGTTGCTGATAGCAGAGAATGTTGTTTCATTCTATTTAGTTTTAAATCAGTCAATGTTCTGTCTGAAGCTCCTTGGTTTGAAGAAAATTTGGTTCTACTAAGGAGGAAAAATGGAAATACCTTCATTCAATGTGTATGTTTCCTCACCTGAAGCCCCTTGGCTGGATTTTCTACTGCACTGTCACAAACCCCATCAATCTCTTCAATTTCTTCAGAAGGAAGAGAGGATTTGCAGGTTAACCAGCTGGAAACGCAAATATGGATAAAACCAGACATACAGAAGACAGATGTGGACTTTTCAGAAATTCTTAATGCAATACAAGAAAGTAAGTTCTTCCTTGGATGCAAAATTGTGTTTACGGTAGAAGATTCAATTGAGATGTATTGAAATTATAACTGAAGGCACACACAAGTGTGTCATCACACAAGTGATGAACTGAATGATAACCATCTATTATTAAAATCTCTCAGGAAGTTCAATGGATTATTGAAAGCTAGTAAGAAATCTTTTACTATCAGAGAAGCCATAATAAGATTTGAATTGCTGTGTGCCAAAGGATTCCAGCAGTATATATTTTCAATGCAGACATAATCAGAAATAGCAAGATTCCTGATAGTTTATTCAATGCTTTGCATTCCTGAGTAGCTGTGTG
>WBNO01013066.1:0-40428 GCA_013400575.1 Peucedramus taeniatus | reverse complement strand
TGAAATATAGATGGCGTTTAAGTCCAAAACCTGACTTGAATTTTACGCCCAAAATCAAGAGCTAGCACTTTTCTGTACTCCTACTTCATGTATAGAGAGGAATGAATATAGACTAATCTAAATTGTAATTTCATAGGTTGTTTATACTGCATAAATAAGGTACAGCAGCTGTTTGAAAGGCAAATTGAACTAAAAGGTCTCTGGATTGAATCCTAAAGTATTTATATTCAGTTTTTCACATTGTGTTCTGTTTTCAAAACCATTGCTGAATTTGTTAAATCGCTGTTGGGAGTGTTAAAGAAAATAATATTCCATGAATGCTGGCTACCCTTTGACTCCCTCCTTGAATCTAAACGTTTGTAGCTAAATACAAAACCTCTGACATAGCTGTCTTTACTGAACCAAAACAAACTGCAGTGAATTCTTGTTTAAACTCCATCAGCCATGATGATTATACTGTATTTGTAATGAAGCAAGGCCTCCCAATAACACTACGAGGACACATTTCATAGTGTAAGTGGCTTTTACTGTATATATGATTTCACATGTCATTAGCCAGACTTTTCAAATGTGTTCCAAAGTAGCTTATAGAAAAAACACTAACATGCTGAAACAAGATTATTAGCAAAATCAATATCACTGAATGGGCAATTTATTTTTTTTTTCCTACTCGCTGATGGTAACTACTTCAGCAGGACTAGAAGAACAGCTTTAAACTGAAAGAGGGTAAATTTAAATTAGATATTAAGAAGAAATTCTTCCCTATCTGGGTGATTAGGCACTGGTACAGGTTTCCCAGAGAATTTATGGCTGTCCCATCCCTGGAAGTGTCCAGTGCCAGGTTGGATGGAGCTCTGAGCAATCTGGTCTAGTGGAAGGTGTGTCTGCCCATGGCAGGGGATTGGAATGAAATTATTTTTAAGATCCCTTTCCATGAAAACCATTCTATGATTGTATGAACATAATATTAATATACTGTTGTTACAAAACAAAAAATCCCAATTTTTCTCAGAAGTATTTGCTATACTATGTTAGGACTTCGCTGAAGTTTTAGTCAAGTTTTTTCTCTTTTATGTAAGAACTTTCACATAAAAATTTCTTTTTCTTATTTGCCTCAGGACCATAGACTTTAAGCAAGGAAGATAATGAATTAAGCTCATGCAAGGTTCCTCTCATCCTACCTTCTTTACATTCCATGAAATCCCTGGCTTCATAGTGAATTCTAACAGACCAGGCTTGTAGCTGCCTTGTGAACTGTTCACTTTTTGAGCTATTTCCTTCCCATGCCCTAAATTTTCCAATCTCAATTGCTCAACAGCATTACTTCAATAGTACAGTGTCCAATTCTTCTGCCTTTCCTTCTTTAGCTGCCCAGGAAAGACCCTGGAGTGGAGTGATTTGAGTATCTAAAGTGTGAAGGTGATTTAACATCTCATAAGGGTGTGAGAGTTATATCCACAAGAGTATGGGCTAATATGAGGACTGAGGTCCCTTGGGAAAAGTAGAGTGAGAGTGTACTCTGGAATAAGAACATTGAGCTGTCTGGGGGTAGATTTCTGCAACTTCTCATTCTCATGACAGAGAAAATATAGAAAGAAAATCAAATCAGGTGGACCTTTGGTAATAATTTCCTGCCCTAAGGAAGCATTTCTTGTTAGTATTTTCATCTGTCTGTCTATGAGGAAAGCAGAACTGAATTCTCAGAGGCTGCAGAGGTAGGAATTGGAAGAAGGCAGGTAGGCAGGTTAGTAACACTTTTGGGGACAAGCACCTGGCTTAAGATGATTTAGGAGATCTGAGACCAGGAGAGGAACCAAAGCTGTGTTTATTCTTTTTGATAACCACTGTAATGTCACCAAGACCAAAGGAAACAAGTAAGGAATTTGACTGCCAATGCTCACAGATATTTATCTGATTATGTGTAATCTTCATTAGAAATAGTCACTTTAGACTCGTCTGATAATTATCTATGAGCAAGCATTCAATTTTATGATTTTATATGTGATATCATAGAGTGCTGATGGATTTTCCACTTGGGGGACTGAAATGCTATTATTTAATGTTTGTTTATAAACATTCACTCTTTACAGGTGTAGATATGTCATTAAGTCCCTTAAATACTCTAATTATTTCCAGAAGATCTGGAACTTAAGTGGTTTTTTGTCCCTCTCAATTTGGATAGATATTAGCAATTAACTTCAGTAGTACAGGAAGGACATAAAAAGGGAGTTAGAAAAACTTTGAAAAGGATGCTGGCATGGTTATAACCTTGTCTTGCAAGAATTTATATTCTTGATGAATTTCATTCATAAGAGCAATCCTAATTTTATGTTCACAGCCAAGAAATAAGATCAAGGTAATGTTTTTTTATTTAAAAATTAAGGACTTGGAGTTGTTTTAAAAGCTTGTGTGTGTGTGTGAAAAGAAAAATATAAATAAAAGTTAAAAGCAGGGGGAAGAGGTTTTCATTTTTCCATTCAGTTTATCTGGAGCAGTCGATTCAAAAACTGGAAAGTTAAATAAAAAAGAAATAAGTTGGTTTTGCAGTTTTCCACAATAATAACGATGTGGACATCACTTCAGATAAAAGCACTATCTCACCAAGCAAAAGTTTGAGCAGCTTCGCTCTGAGATATACTTTTTATCAGAATGATTGTAGAAAGCAAAAGATATATTGGTTTTAGTTTGGACATTTTATGGGGAAAAAATTCTTATGTAGTTATATAAAATTCATTTAATTTCAGACTTGTACTGCTCATTTACACTTTGGGGGTCAATATGGAAAAGCTCTTCAAGATGGTTTATTTATTTCCTCAGGGGTGGTCCTTGTTTCTCAGGGTAAACATTTGCTGTGCTCTGACCTCTCTATCCTCTATGAATACAAACATAAATAAAACTAAATAACACATGATTCAAATTATTCTGAAAATCTAGAATTTTTCAGAATTCTAGAAAATCATGAATCACTCTGAGATTTTCTATTTCTTTCCAATGGCTACAGAGAAAGTCAAGAAATGAACTGTGAACAGACCCACTGTACATGTACTGATGGACTCTTAGGATCTCCAGTGGTCAGATATTACTAAGAGTTCACACCTCTGTATTTGGAAGGACACAGTTCTTTTACTGGGCCTGTCCATGGGCTTGACACAAACAACACCAGGGCATTTGCTTTGGCCATCCTAAAATGTTCAATTTTTCTTGCCAGCACGAGAAATTTGTTGAGCTGTGTGATACTTCCTACATGTTTTATTCTGCCTTTTATGCTGTAGTATTAATAGCAGGCATTTTTCTCAGGTTTTATCTTTTTTCATGTCACTTGCATCTCTTTGACAGGATTAAAAGAATGAATAAAAACTCTCTGGCTTGTAGCTGCACACGCAAATGGTCACTGTTTGGCTCAGTTTCCAAATCGTTTATGGCATTTGAAATGTCTGAGGTTATTTTACCTTTCCTGCAGCTCTTCATTATCTTTTTGTATTTGTCACCTCAGTGACAACACATCAATATCCTAAGATGCCCCAAGTAGTTTTAGTTTTAATTTTTAGTTCTATACACCAAAATCAGTCAGATTGAGAGTCATATACTTATATATCTGTGTCTAGAGGTTGACTCCTGGCTGTTCAGTTTTCATTATCATAGAATCACAGAATCATAGAATATCCTGAGGTGGAAGAGAACTCACAAATTCCAGCACATGACAACTGATTTACCCCTGCAGAACTGCATGCTGCTCTTTGCTCTCCCTGACATCTGTATGGGCCCAGCAAACAGAACCCATGACCCACAGGAAACTTGTATCAATCCAGCTGAGTTAAAACTCCACCTGAAGAAAAATCCCTAAATTTCAATCTAAATTTTTTGGGTTGAAGTATTTCAAGAAGACTCCAAGAGAAGACATTTTGGTGGAAAAGCAATTTATTGGGTTTTATTGGTCCTGTCCAGTACCTTCCAGGAGGCTGTATCTTAGCATTAGCTGGGTGTTTGACACTAAGGAACTATCCAGTCACCTTGGTGGCAGGAATCAAGGATCTTCTGAAGAATATCCTTGGCCAGACTTTGGTGCAATTCAGTTATTTAGACATGGGTGTCTATTTCTACCTAAACCAACTAAAAGCTCCCAAATATCCACCCCTGTTCTGTGGCAGCTGGATAGCAGGTGGGAACCCTTAGGGCTTCTCCAAAGGAATCATGTGCCTATAGTCAGGAAAAGGGATCACCTTCTCTAAGTCTTCAGGTAAATAAAATTAACAGTGAAAGAACTTAGGAGAATTTTTAATTCATTCTGTTTATCACTTATGATTTAAATATAATTTAACAAGGCAAACAAAGCAGAGTGCCTCCCTTCCATTATCTTTTTTTATTCTGGGAAAAAAAGACAATGCACAAAAAGTGTCTAAAATTGAGCAGCTTATGGTTATGTTGCTATAGTTACAGGATGATCAGAGGCTTTGCTAAGCCAGAAAAAGAAATGAGCAGTTTCAAATAGTTTTGCACCTAGTCCCTGCAGATAGTGCTACATTTCCAAGTACACAGTTTTGATCTGCTTCACATTGGTGAAATGCAAAGAGGCCATTTGTTTCCTGAAATTTCTTATGAATAAAAAAACACTTTGCATTTTGCATCTGAGAAATCCCATGTATATTTCAAATAGGAAAAACAGTTTCTATTAATAGACATGGCCAGAAAATGTTTGCGTTTTTTTCCTCACAATAATTTCTTTTATTCATTTTCCTTACAAAATGAAGCACTTAACTTTTTTTGTGCTGAAAATCAAAAAGTTCTGCTTTCAAGCCAAATATGTTATCCATTTAAATAAATCAATAATATCCTTCAACTAAATACTTAAGTTACACAGGAATAACACACCCATGTGAAATGGTCAGTTCAAAAAAGAAAAACAGCATCAGAAATTTTTTTTCCTAGAAAAAAATGGCATAAAATATTAACATTCTCCCTTTAAAGAAATAATTTCAGTGTAGGTTATGAGTAAAAATTCTCACTCAGCGATGTCATTGCTTGATATTACAATAGAGCTTGGGAAGTTCTGCTGGTAATCTGTGTATAAAAAGCTGAATTTGCTTCAGTCTGTGCCTAAAATTTTATTCCCTTTTTAATAAAAACTCTGAAGTTTGCTTTTCTATTATGGTTTGCTGAAAAAATGAAAAGAATTTGTACCTGCATATGATGACTACAGAAGACTGAAGATTAGCAAATAATTTTCCTTATTTTCCCAGCCCCTCTTAAATGCAGTTTCATTAAATGCAAAGAAGTGCCTGCTGCTCCTAAACTTGTGCATATTGAAGTGTGTGGTGCAAATCTTCTGTTATTTCTCTTTCAGTTATTCTATTTTAAGTGTATCTTACCACCCTCTAAAAAAACTCCACTGTAAATTAAAATTTGTACTCTTATAAAAATGGCTGCTCCATACTGAAATCAGTAGGGTGGCAAAGGGAGTCCATTCAGGCTTCAAAAAGCTTTGTTTTAAAGTGAAGAAAGGACTTGGCTTAAGTCAAGAAGATTAGCTACAACTCATCTACGAGGACATGTCCATTTAAAGCACTCCAAAATATGTGTATGAAGGATGATTTTATTGAAGTTCTCTGGCCCTTCCTACTTATCTCTTGTGTGTGGGCCCTTTTTGCTTCTGCAGAGTGCTGTTCTGAGCAGGGGGCTGGACTCAATGGCCTCCAGAGATCCCTTTTATCCAAATTATTCTGTGACCCATCCCACCTCTCAGATATCCCAGATCTTGTGAGTCAGCACAAATCAAAATTCCTCTCTTTGACTTTTACTGAAACTCTGAAGTTTTACTGATCTGTCCTACATGCCAGTGGTGGGACTTGTGGGAAATCATTGATCACCAGAATCAGAACCAGCTACTTTTGAGGGAGCTGAAGATGGCTTCAGATTTTCATTGACTAAAGAGAATCAAATTCTCAAACAGAGAGTTCAGGCTCATTAATCACTTCTGAGAACTTAATTTATATGCATCTACCTGTAGCTATCTCATCTGAAGACTGAAACACACGGCTATAGTTTCAATGTCAGTAAGAAGTTAATTACTCAATCTTTCTTTAAAAGTTGATAAAGATCTAAGATAAGATTAATTTCAACTCATATGAAGTAGCTCAGAAGAATAATTCCCTGGAAGTGATTCTGTTACTCTCATAGGACACCTGGTTTTATTTGAGATATCTCAGGGAAACCTGTGGGGTCTCCTGATGCTTCTCCAGAAAGCCACTGCTCCCCAGTGGGTCCAGTGTCAGATTCACTGGCCTTAGATACCCTGGGGGGTCATAACTGCATTTGGTATAATTTGTTGCACAAATATAGGTCACTTCCTCTCCCAAGTTAGGAGTCCCACAAGGTAAAGTACAGAACATGCAAAATCAGGGAAAGAGATGTTCAGTTTTAGCTCCCTGCATATCCCAAAGTGCTAAAGACGGGGACAGACAGAGCAAAAGGAGAAAAGTAGCTGATGAGTTTTCAAAGAAAATGCACAATGGTTTGCTGGTGTGATAATCACTTATCCCACAGAGCTTCTAAAGACTTTTGGATGGAAAACTGATGCTATTCATTATGCATGCATTGCAGATTTACCATTATCCCAGTAATTTTTCTAGCACAGAAAAATATCTCCAGGGTAATTCATGTTTTAAAGAAAGTCTGCAAGAGTCATCTAATGTGGCTTTGAGGTGGGAGAAGAGAAACACCTGTCACCTTTTGGATAGAGGTTATTTGCTCCATGTAACTTAGATTTTTTCAAGATATTTGCACTGATCTCTTAGCACAAAGAGAGTTAACTGTGATCTTTGCAAAAATGTGATTTTGTCACACAAATGTTTTTCTGCACAGAAACCAATTCAATTTATTTTGTGTAAGTTTGCTTTTTTGTTAAACTGAGAAAAAATAGAGGTGAAACAGAACTACTTAGGGTTACACACTGCCACTAGCAAATGAGTTTTTACAGGACTGGGCTACAGTTATGGTAGTTCTTCTGAAGATAACTACTCAATTTAATCAAAGATTATATGAAAACACCACAATAATAATCTTGAAATAATAGATGTGTGTGTCTCATCCAAAATAATGCCCAAATTGTTCTGTTGGGCTGTAATTTCTTAGCAGCAGTTCTCCCATTTTGCAAACCTGTTATTTATAAGAGAATTAAACAGCATCATCAGATGGCTTAACTGACTCTGAAATTGTAGTATGAGGAAAAAAGTGGGAGGGAAGTGTCAGGCTATCAATTGAAACATTACTCCAGCAATGTCCGAGGTGATCAGAGAACAAACAAAAGCCCATACTCCCACCCAAAACTACCAATTAGGGAAGAACCACTCATCCATTATCATGAGCAAATTAGACTAGAAAACTCCACTGGAGATTATTTGAAATTGGATTTTTTTTCTTTGTTTGTTTGTTCTGGCTGCTGCAAGTTATTATTTTTTTTTCCTCAGTTCTTCTTTTTAAGCGAGCTCCAAACTACTGGACTAAAGAGAGATGGAGTCACAAAGGTGTTTAGGCTCCTGATTCTAGTTAGTTTTTTAGATACCAAAGATATCTAATGGCCCATAAAATCCATCCCCAAAAGCTCATGTTTCCTGATAGTTCTGCATAGTGTTAATTATTGTGCAGAAGAACTGTCCAGGCCCAAAATTAGATGCATCAAAAATGAGAAATGATCATTATAGCTCATGCTCTGAGCAAGACCACACTTTTTAATTAGGAGCAGATAGGAGCAATCATACAACATGTGCTCTATGTGTGTATTTGACATTTATTTCATATAAATTATACAAGTACAAGAATTAGGTTCTGGTTCAATAATCTACCCACTGGTCCACCCAAAACACATTAGGGTATATCCAGCTCAACAGCCTCCCCTCCTCATCTCCTAATTTTGATAGAAGTTATTCAGCCCTGCCCATGCCTTTGTTAAAACAAACATTAAAAACAAACCAAAACACCACAAAACCCCAATCTATATTTCTGCAAAATCATGAGCTGACTCTGCTGTGTTATACAGTATAATGACAAAATAACTCTGCTGGATTCTCTAACAAAATGTACCCTCACCAGCATAAAATTGACAGGCTAAGATACATTTATGGCAACTAATACTATAAAATCTGGACACTTCACATGTTTTATGATATCCCACTGAGGCAAAGAAGGAAGAGTTATTTGACAATTGGGAGTAAGAGGCACAGAAAGGCAAAATGACTTATCTAGGATAACATAAAACACCTGTGACAGAGAAAGAAGCTAAACCTGTGTCCCCTCATTTCCAGGCTTATGCTCTAACTACTACATAATCCTTCCTGCTCCAAGCCTGAAATCTTGGTGCTTGCATTGATTTTGCATATTATTTAAAGAAATATTTTTAGAAATGCACAGTTTAGATGTTGGCTGAAGTTTCTGTCCACTGAAAGGAAAGAAAAAAGTACAAGAAATTCAGCATGCACTGGTGAATGGGCTTGTTCCTCCCCATGTGCTGGACTTTTCATTCCCCTTTGCCAAACTTCATGACTTTCCTGCTGACCCATTTTTATAGCCTATTGAAAAGGTGATATAATCATCTCACCTGTCAACCACTCTTTCCAGGTTTATACCATCTGCAGGCTGGCTGAGAATTCACTCTTGCCCATCATCCAGATCACATATTAAGGTTTTAAAGAGTATTAGCCCAAATATTGAAGTTAAGAGCACATCACAAGTGACTAATCTTTAGTTTCAGTTCTCATATAATTTTTTTTTAAAATCCAGCCATCTGAAATGTTTTGTCAAGGAAGTGGTCCAAGTTTCCTGTAAAGCCACAGGAGAGACAGAAGAAGATCTGTGTCATACTAAAAGAAAAGTCTCTGCCCTATCCAGTTATTTCTTTTCATTGACTGTGGCTGAAGCCTTGATTACTCTGGTTAGACAGCTGGATTTTAGAAAATACAGCTAGGTTAGATGAATGTCACCCTTCTTCAAAGAATTAAATTGAGCTATCACTAGAGAAACAGATTGAGAAGGGTCCACATCAAAATACCTCAGGAGCAAAGCACTCATCAGCATTTAACTCTGATTTGAAGTGAGCCATAATCAGCATCCACTCTGACTGGATTTGCACATGGAGTTTGGAAAGGCTTCCCAACAAAATTTCTTATGAAATCAACTCATTTGTCTGACAATTTTAAGAAAAAAACCCAAAAACAAACAAACAAACAAAAAAGAAACCCAAAACAAAACAAAGTAAAAACAACAAAAAAATCCCCTCCCAAAAAAACAAGAAAAAAAACCCTAAAAAAAGAAAAAAAACAACAACAAAAAAAAAAAACCAAAAAAAACAAANAAAAAAAAAAAAAAAAAAAAATTCCCCAAAAACCCTCATTGTCAAAGAGTCACCATCTCCTAGGAAAATTTATTGCAAAGTATTCTGCTTGGCAAGTCAGTATTTCCTGCAGGAAACTCGTAGTGACTGCTCCAGGTCTCTTGCTCCTTGGCTGTGCACTGGCTATATCACAAGTCAAGAATTCACATTTCAAAAGTGGCCTAATCCCTGTGAACCCTCCCTTCATGGTTGCTAATAAGAATTGTGACCAGCAGCTCAAACAAAGGAGCATCTTTTTTGTTTAAAACACCCTGCCTGGGACATTTCAGCAAAACCCACGTGTGCCTTGCACTATGCACAGTTTAATCTCTAAATAAACAAGCCAGAAATAAAACAGAATGAAAAACAAAGTCCAACCCAAATGGAATTTGAGAACATCCCAAAGAAATACACTGGAAAGTTGGATATATTTGAGATAAACAGCAGATGGGCTTCTCAGGTGGTGCAAAAGATAAAAATGTGAATTCAGAAATGCTAGGAGTTTTGTTACAGAAGTAAAAGTGTTGCTGTTGGAATACAGCAATAGATAGTCCAAAATCCTGTTTGCAGCTTCTGGGAGCACAGCTGCTTTACAACTTATACTGTTCAGTAGTAATTAAAAACTTTGCTTTGTCTTTTAAATAAATGCAAGCTTCTGCTGGTCAGAAAAGCTGTAAGTATCCCTCACTGTGCATGGTTAAAGCACTGGTGGGGGCTATATTGTTTCCATGCAAAAAACATAATTACACTGGGTTAACTTCATTTGGAATCATCTTAGTATAAAACTACAGAAAAGTTAAGGTGTCTTTTAAGAGACCTATTTTGTGCTTATCTCTGAGATTTTCTTATTTTCCTTGACAGGAAGGTCTTGGAAGTTTAAAGGTGTGGTATAAAGAAAACCCAGCCACATAAGTTGCACAGCTTGGATTCAGTTTTATTTCTAGTTTTAACCCTCTTGTGTTACCAAACTGCATAAATAAAGTCCAAGATAATCTTACACAGTGTTTAGGATTTTCAGTTTCATTCTTGGAATAGGGTGGATCCTGATTCTTTCTGGCTATCTTCCCCTGTGTTTTACTTCATCATGGTCAGCTGGAGGAGAAAAAAAGTTTGGATTTCAGAGGGTTACTGTGAACAGAATGACACTAAAGACTAAAGTCACCTGAACGTCCCTTCCTTGGGAAGGGCAAAAACTGATTTTTTTTGTAGTTCCATAAATGAATCTGATTTCTACAATTTCTTTGCTCTGAAAAATGCAGTAACAAAATAATAGAGTAATAGATTCTTATGATTGATTAATAAGAGCAGAGCACAATGCTCAGAGATACAGAAAAAAGAAAAGGAGAACAGAATGACAAAAGAATCCGGTTGTTTGATGTTTCTTTTTTCTAATTTTTTTACCGGCTCAGGAAGCAAAAAAAAAAAAAGTCTACTGTTGGAATAATATGACTTCAGCTCACCTTCATAATTAGAAAGAAAACGCATGTGCAGGAGAACAATAAGAGTCTTGATGAAATTTCAAGGAAAGATCAGAAAGAAAATGAGCCTGAAAGAAAAGCTTTAACTTGTTGTTGTTGTGTTTTTCCTCATCTAATTTTGGATTTTTCCTCAGGATTAACAAGAAGGCTTTTGGGGTCCTTGTGAAGGGGTGTGGATGACATTCCCAGCTCAGCCGGTGAGTTGCAATCACTACACAGTTCTGGGGAGAAATGGGTGGTTTAGGCCCTGGTTCCCCTGTTCAGATCAGAAGAATGAGATAAATAATTCTCTAGAAATAGGATTTTTTTCCTATTGACTGTAAAAGAAATCCAGGTATCTAACCCAGAAAAAAGGGTGCAGGCTTTCATGTTGAGGCATAAGAATCTCAAAGATATTTATGTAGTTGGGATGATGGGACGTGGAGGTCTGACACGTCTGTGGGGTCTGTCACTGTGAAAGATGAGGAGCAGGAGAGCTGTGCCTGTGGAAGAAAAGAAATAATAATAATAATAATAAATAAATGAGCCTTAAGCCTCCTTTATGCACAGAAACCTGAAGATAAACTAAATGTAAAGTAAGGAGAGTTCAGACAAGGAGAAGAGGGGCTATTGTCACAATATAGAAAGGTTTACAAATAAATATATATTTTTCAATGTTTCTGTTATTATGGTGGTCCTTATTTCAAAGAGGGAAAACAAAAACATGCTGCTTCAGAGTTCCAGAACTAGGTAAGGTAAAAATCTGGACAGACCATCTAGTGTCCAAGAACTAAAAAAAATGATAACTATTAAGTGTCTTTGAGGAAAAACAAATATGCAAAAGAAAACCCCAAAGGATTCATCTGTCTATGTGTGCTAATGTTTAACAGATGCTGGCACTTAACAGGAGTGTTATGAGAATTAATTAATGACTGCTGGTAGAAGGAAGCCAAGGAAGCAGGTTTTTTCCATATGATGAACATATTGGGAAAGAGGCAATTTTCCCTTTGTTAGCTTTATGGTAGATAAGTGAAATGCATTCTTGGTCATAAAGACAAGCAAAAGGCTTTAAAATATATCCACAATAAAATCTGAAAGTAATTTAGTCATAATTCATGAGTCATATAATGTCCTGAGTTTGAAGGGACACACAGGGATCATCTAAGTCCAACTCCTGGCCCTGTACATGACAGCTCCGAGAAAAAAAACCAAAATAAAATTATCCCGTGTATTTGTAAAGCATCTGTTGTTTCATTCCACCATTACTTCATGCCTGAGAGAAGTGAGAATCTTCTTTTTTTTGCCTGGAACCCCCTGTCTCACAGAAGTCTTGTACTTAGCAGGGGTCACTTTGTTCTACCACAATATGAAGAATAATTGGCAACAGGTCTAAATTCACTGCTGCAATACTTAGATAATTTGGAATTATAAAACTCCCCAATGAAAAAAAATCAACTATGAGACAAGAGATAGTTTAAGGTCAATGTGCACATCTAAATCTGTGTTGTGCTTGCACATACTCCCTGTTTTAGCCATCCATGAGCCTTAGCTTTAGTTGAAAACAGGAGTAATAGTGACATTTTTACAACTCTCCTTGTAACTTTCTGTCTACTCTAAAGACAGGGTGACACAATATAAAGAGACATCAATAATATTAATTCTGTGTTTATTCAACACATAGTACCTGTTTCCCAGTCTTTTTCTGAATCACAGAATCATTAAGTCTGGAAGAGACCTCTAAGAGTATTGACCATCGAGTTCATCCATTAACCAAACCCATCACTAAGCCATGTCCCCAAGTGTCACATCTACTCATTTTTTGAACACTTCCAAGGGATAGTGGTTCCATTGATGCCTCAGGTTTTAACTTTTATATTTTTCAGATTCTGTACTGCTTTATTGTGTAGTTCTGAGCTTCATATTATGGGATGGTGAGCTCTCTTCACAGATTAGGCAGACAAAACAATTCCTTCTCTAGCTGGGGACCAAGGACAAATGATCCAAATCTCAGGCCCAGAAGCACAAACAATATGGACTGAAGAGAGAAAAACAAGAAGGATGGGACTTCATGGGCTAAAGCTGTGATTGGACAATTTACTCCAATATGCAAATGAACCAAAACTTATAAAAGTGAGAGACCCCGTGGTTGGTCCTCCATTTTTGTAACCATTTTGGGTTCATCTTGAGTGTAGCCCTGTCTGAGCTCTTGTGCTGCCCAAGATGGATCTACTGAGGCCTTCTAATAAATCGTCTAATAAAGAACTTTATTCTTTAACTCCATCTAATCTCTGTTCTAGATCAGCCTTCACAAGGCGTCACTATCACTGTTACAATGTTGGACAACCCCTTCAGCGATGAAATTTTCCCTCATATCCAATCTAAATCTCTCCTGGTGCAACTTGAGGCTGTTTCCTCTTTTGTCCCACCATTTCTAACCTGGTAGGAGGCTGACCCTCACAAAGTCCTCTCAGGGAGTTGTGCAGAGCAAGAGGATCCCTCCGAGCCTCCTTTTCTCCAGGCTGAGCCACCCCAGCTCCTTCAGCCTCTCCTGGTATTCCAGACCCTTCCCCAGCTCTGTTGCCCTTCTCTGGACACATTCCAGCCCCCCAATGTCTGTCTTTTATGGGGGCCAAGTTCTAGACCCCAGTGGAAACCAAGAGATAGAGAGGAAGATGAAGCACCACCCTTGATGTTTGCAGCCAGGCAGGAACTGCTCCAGTCTGCAACAGAGTAAACTCGGGGTGACACCAATGCTTTTGACTCAACCCAAATTTGAAAAGCCTGTTTTGTGGAGCAATTAGCCCTAACTTTATTTGCAGAAAAAATGAATGTTTGGGCTCCAGAGAACAATTGATATAACTGCTTCTGAACATCCTCCACTTTCCTTTTTTATTCCCTTGGAAATTCAATGTGAAGTTTCATGGATGATGTACTGATCTAAGAGAAGTAATAAATTTTGGAATCCAGTCAAAGTTTTTACTAATCATTAGGATTGCAGAGAGATTTCTTCTGCCATGGAATGTGATATATTTATAAATACATAAAATTACTTTTCCCAGTAGTGTTATTGCATGACCTTTTAATCGTCTTTGAACAGCATAAATATTCTTTTTACTATTAATGAATAACAAGAGTTGCTAAAGCCTTCCACGAAGTGACTTTTAATTCTCTTGCTGCCAAGAAACTCTCCTCAGGAAACCCTCCTTTGTTTAGATGCATGTAACACTTTGACCCTTTTTTCTGTCTTTAGGTCCCTAATAGCACTGTTAGAAGTGGTTCAAAAACCACACTTTAATTCAATTTAAAATTGAAAGAACTGCAAAGGCTTGTGATGAATGGTCATTGTCACATATACATTGTAATAAGAAAATAATATACAAGAATCAAAGAAAATCAAGCATAAGTCTTGTTAATTCCTTAGTTCAAATGGAAGTTAGATCTAGTCTTCTGTCATTTCTCAAATTTTGTTTTTCTGACCAAATTTTTAAAGCAACCTGCAACTGAGATTTCACATCTATGGCAATAATAACTAATTCCAGTGTTAGCCTTTCTAATGTTAAGGTTATTCCTTCACATTTAACCTGGATGACGTTTAACTTTCATCTTATTGTAAACTTTGTCCTTCTTTGTGGTCTCTTTGTGGACTATCCATTAAAAATCAAAACAAAAGGTGCTGTATTCTTTTTCCCTTTTCAACCATCTTTCATACATCCAAAGACACCTCTACTAAACATATTATTTTCTTCATTCTCTCCTCATAGATTCTATTTTCTAGATTTTATTTTTAAATCTAAAAGCTCCAGTAGATTTCCTTTTCAAGGTCTAATGTTCAATTATGTACATGATATCCCATCTAATAAATCATAGGAACATTATTTCCCTTTTATATTAAAAAAATATAATTGGTGATTTAGTTAAAGAAAAATCCAGATGTTAAAGGAAAAATAATTCAATTTTTATGAGACAGAAAAGCACGGTTTCAGATTTTTGCCTTAAAATCATATTTTTGAAGGTAGATTTTTTTGAAGATTGTGGGATTTTGCAATCTCAGCATTTTGTCTTGTAAGAAAAAAAATTAAGTGAGAAAATTTACAGTGACGCTGAAAAATTTCAGGAACTCAAGAAATTAATTTACTAAATATAAAGAGAAAAAGGGCATAAGTCTGCTGAGAATGACCACAAAAGAAGTTGGACCCTGAAGGGGTTTTTGTTGCCTCCATGGTGCACATTATGATTTTAGTACTGGGTTTGTGTTCCCTGGAACAAAGTACAGCAACTTAGGTGCTGGCCAGCAATTCAGAACACTGAGAGAACAGAAACTTTCTCATTGCAGCTTTCCCACCTCCACTGAGCTTATTCTCATTTTGCATCCTCACTTTCGTATGGAAACATCACAATTTACAGTGATTTACTATTATTTCCTGTCATATTCAGAACTTTTTCTTCAAATTTCCTTCTGTCTTACATGGGGGCACTTCTATTTATCTAAAAGGACAAGCCAGGGGCCTTAATAACAATTAGGTTCCTTGAACACAAAGACAAATATGGTGCTAGCCCAGAAGAATTTACAATACACTCAATACACTAGTCAATACTATTTTCAGTTGAGCTGATGTGCTCTAAGAACAATGTTATATGTGATAAAATTCCCCCGAGGACAAAAAAAAAAGAGAAATCACAGAGGGCTTTGGATTTTGAGCTGTCCATATAATTGATTTTTCCTTCCATTAGTCAGCCAGCTGAATATTTCCTTCAACCTCTGCTACTGCTGTGTCTTGCATTGTTTGTTCTTTAAGGAGAATATTTCTGCACAAGGTTTGCACATAATAAATGCAGAAAATGTGAATATTTGTAAGCCTGCAGACTCCAGCAGAATGTATAGAAACAAAGAGAAGTGTTAACAGCTGTGACAATGCTGAGTTCCTGCTCCAGTGAAAGGACTATTCCTGAGTTTTTAATTGTCAATGAAGCAATTAGTAAGAGGTTTTTTCTGGTAAAGTTCTTCTAAAGAAATCTGTGCCCAGCATAAAAGTACAGAACCACTTAATCAGGGATGTGGAGAAAGTACAAGGATGCAGAACTTCCCTTCTATATAGGATGCTGCTTGTTTATAACTCTTCTGCCTACATTACTCAGAAAAAGCTCTTTAGTGGGTGTGGACTGTGTTTAAATAACACCTATGGAGGCCTAATCTTTCACTAAATAGCTGTCACTATAATAATATGTTTGAAAATAGAAAAGGGTGCTCAGGTTAAGGGTTGGATAAGGCAGACACAGAAGTTAAAAGGGGAGGAAGAAGATTATTGTAGAATAAGGAAAAAATGCTGTTTTGATCAATGCACAGTACTGTATTGGATGCAAAACTTCTGTAGGTGTGTTTGAATTCTTATCCTCTTTTCTGCTTAAGTTTTATTCAAGAGAAGTCTATTTTTTTCCTACTGCATGCATTCTTTCCTTTCTTATCTGCAACCATACCCAGATTCCAACTTCACAGGCAGTGATTTTGGTTGTCTTAAACATAATTTTCCAGTGAAATTCCTATTACTTGAAAAAAACAAACAAACAAACAAAAACCTTTTAATTGAAATAATGAACAGTAATAAACACCTCCATCTTTATTAACTGCCATGCTCAGGACCTCAGAGACTTGATCTCAGGTTCATGAGGCCCATGATCTTGATGGGCTTGAAAAGGGGTGCAGGAGGAGGTGATCCATGGGAAGGTTCCCTACACCTCCTGCACAGAGAAATGCAAGTGTGTTTAACATTTTGTGCCAGTGGACATCTCCTGCTTAAAGGCTTCTCCAGTTTACAAAGGCTACAAAATCTGAGCTTTTACTTCATCCTCCTCTGCTACCCCTAATTTCCAAGGACTACTCCTCTCAATAGCACATCCTTGCCCAAAGCTGCAGTTAAATCCTTGTGTGTCTGTAGTCATTCTCTGCCTGCAGTAACACACAAAAAAAAAAAAAAATCCCAATTCACTAAAATCCATGCTTCACACTTCATATTGATCTTTTTGATTATTTTTCCTTTCAGCTAAAAGAAAAGACCTTGTCAAAGTGCCAGAAGATCCTTTGTTTCTGGAGTGCAAAAGAGCTTTCTGGAATATAGGGCAGACTGACAGCTATCATTTCTTTTCCCTGCAGACAGAGCAGATGATATTTCCCAGCATTTTTTGGTGCTAGAGTGATAAGGAAAAAAAATCACAGCTGACTCCAGATAGCAACAAAAAAGCATAAGATTTAAGGAAGTTCTGATAATTTAAGTGGTGAACAGAGCAAACTGACAGATTATCTTCAGAGAGCCAGCAAGGTAGATGGATGTGATGAAGGAGTTTAACTTGCTTGAGTATTTGAATGCAGGATGATCAGCAAATGAAGGGAATGAAACCTAGAATTCATTGTAACCATTCTAGATGCCACAGTGGAAAATAATAATAATTTGTTGTTTTTTTGCTGACTGCTCACTAACAATTCTTAATCACTGTTACTGTAATCACTGTTACTAGGCTGATCTCTGGCCTTGACCTCTCTTTAATAAATCAAGATCTTTCCATCACATCACCTTTTATCACAGTTCTATTCTGAAAAATACTGTATCAACTGCCATTGGATATTAGGTCTACTAAAAGGGAACTTACCTATATAATAATATTGCTATTTAAGCCAAAATCTGCCATTCTGGGAAAAAAAAAAATTAATCAAATAGGGCAAAAGGTTCAAGGCCAGGTTGGATGGGGCTTGGAGAAACCAAGAATAGTGGAAGGTGTCCCTGCCCATGGGAGGGTGTTGGAACTGGATGATCTTTAAGGTTCCTTCCAATGCAAACTATTCTATGATCCTGTGACTGCAGTTGTTAGTTTTCTCTGTGATCCTCTTAGATTAAAATCACAGGCATTTCTGAATGAACTCATGTTTATTGTGCAGAATGGGGAATATTGCAGAACATCTACTTTCACTCCCCATCTGGTAACTAATATACATTTGTATTTTGACAACTGAATACCTGAGGGCCATTTCACAGTGGGAGTGAATGTACATTGCAAATAACTCCTGGTCATGGCCCACGTTTTACACAGCAGCCACTGGTTTGTATTTTCTTCCTGCTGCTCCTCCTAATTTCACCCAGATGTGAGACCCCAAGGTTCATCCTAAAAGCCTGAGATATTTAAATTAACACATTTCATCTTGAATAGAATTTCCTAACCATAAGACCCTGTGTGGGCTGTCTGACTGCTGCTGGCTCTGAGGTACAATCAGGACAGTTTAACACCAGGTTTTATCTGCTGACTGGCAGATATTTGTGCCCTTGGAAAGAACTATCTCACCCTGTGCTGCTCAGACTGATGAGTTTCCTGCATCTTCACTGCAAAGCCAGAAGTTGCACTGGTACTGTCTCAAAGCTCTAGACTGAATGTGAAAGTGTGCCAAGTTCATCCTGCCTGGAACAGAAATTCAGGGAAAAGTCAGTTTGCATGTGGGTGGTAAATCTGGCCACATGGAGAATCAGCAGGCATGTGGAATATGTGCTGCAGGACTTTACTCTGCATTCTCAGAACCATCACCTGTGCTACAAGATAGGCAAGAGTCTAATGGGATGAGCCTTCAGAAAAAAAATCAGAGCTTCTGAAGCCTGTTCATGGTTCACCCCAGAAAAAGGTAGAAAGAGATGCCTGTGATCTGGGTTCCTTTTTCTGCTGGACTATCTACAGTCTGTCCAACAGAACTCAAACACACATAGCCCATGAAAAAACTCTTTCAGGACAGAATTCAGCAGGACTTGGATGGAGCAAAGCAAACTGTAACATAAGCTGACATCAGCAAGGTGCAATATTTGCTGCAATCCATAGGTAGCCTTGTTTTAGTATAAGACATGTCACTCTTGGGAGAATACATCTTTTCCATGGATAAACCAAAATGGACTTGCTGGTCTTACAAACTTTTTCAATTAAAAAAAATTATGATTGCTGGCAGCATTTACTGCCAACAAAATGATGCATCTCAGAACAACCTTTCTGGTTGAGCACCAAACAGAAGGGAGGAAAAATACACTGGAATAAAGCAACCCATCATATTTGGTTTGCTGTGTATGTTAAACTTTGCAATCATAACTATGATAGATCCAAATTAGTAACCTTTCTTAATATTTATTACCATTTTGTCTGCCTGTGCAGAGCAGAAATGAGTGGTTGAATAGATCTTGCTTGTAAGCTCAGTTGTTCTGGAGCTTCCTTTAAGCACTACTTTATTCTTTATAAAATCTTGTTTTGGGTAATTTCCCCTCAGCAACAGCACAGCAGTGAATCATAAAAGAATGAAGAAGTGACAGCTGATGCAGTGCTAAGGCTGAACCTTGATTTCCAGCTAAAGTTTCATTTTAGATAGTAGTCTCCATCAAGAGGCTCTGTTGTTTACTTTTAGGCAATTTGTTTCATGTCTCTCTGCTCCTTTTCCTCTATGTTGGTCAGGCTTGAATTTTCAGCAGTTGATCATCACGTCTCACAGGACTCTGGTGAGAGAATCTCTGCAGTACTGGCAGGACACCAATAAATAAGTGTGTGCTAAACCAGAGCCTTGTTATCCTTTTCAGTGTTGATCTGAACGATGAGCTTAACTGATGAAAGGGAAAATTTCAGAGGTTGTGAGTCCTGGGGAGACCAGAGTGGAAGGTTGCATTAAAAATTTGGAGAAACAGTTTGAATTGGGGTTAATGGGAAGTTTCAATAATAATAAAAACCAGTATAAATTGCTACATTTCTGGGTAGGAAATAAAATTAATGTAACATAGAAGAAAATTGCTAGACAGTAACATGAGAAAACAGAAGTTGAAATTTTACAAGGATGAGGGTGAATGGTGTAACCATGGAGTAGAAAAGGGCACGTTCCCTTTTGGGCTATTTTAGTATGTCAGACTCAGGGGGTAACTGCTCTCATATGCTCAGCCTTGTTTACAGGGCATTGAATATAGAAGATGAAGATCAAGAAAAGGACAATCAGAGATCTAGAAAGCTACTGTGCATGTGCTAGGTTTGCTTTATCTGGAAAGGGGAATCTTAATTCAGTTGCCAAAATATGTCTGTCTAGAAAAACTGAAGTTGCCTTATGTCATTCCTAGTATCTGCAATGGGCAGGCCAATGTGAGGGAAGTGGAGACAAGCCAAGATTACTGAGGCATCAGAAATAGTGCCACATGTCTGTATTTGGATAACTGAATCACTGGCCAGAAGAGAAGAAGGAAATATCAGAATCTTTTAATAGCTAGGAGATAACTTCTTTTTCTTCTTCTTCCTCTTCTTCTTCTTCTTCTTCTTCTTCTTCTTCTTCTTCTTCTTCTTCTTCTTCTTCTTCTTCATTATTATTATTATTATTATTATCCAGTGGCACTAAAAGTCAACTGAATCCTTCACTAAGCATCCAAGTACAAGTAAACAGCTGAACTGTTCTCCAGGATTTGTTCACTAACTTGTTTAGATCTCTCCTGACTAAAAGGAGACCTTCAGATATCTATACAGAGACACCAAAACACAGCTCTCTTGGTCTCAAGCTGATCTCCAGGCTGAGATCTCACTTGAGTTGCCTGAGCCACTCACTGTTCTGATAGGGCATGGATCCCCCAGAGATCCAGTGTTATTTCTGTCACCCTTATGATGTGTTTTTGACTACCTCAAATCTTTTCATATGGTTCTGAATGCACGTGTATATGACATTCACATAAATAAACTTATCACCTGGAGACTGAGCTGCACGAGTCCCTTCCTGCTAGGACTGTAAATGATGCAGGTTTTGAACTCCAAAAGGAGCATGACACTCCTGGAAACAGAGAGCCCTCTAACAGGTTCCTAAATTGCCTTGTAGGTAGGCAGATCTCCAGCATACATGTGAAAGTGTCATTGAATGTGGTTTAAGATAAAAATTCCTTAGGAGGGTACCTCAAGATGGATGTGTGGTTCTCTTATGTTGTGGATTTCTTTGCAAAGTGCAGATATGTTTCACAGAGTACTGGAATCATCAAAAGCTTTGGGTTTGAGGGGATCTGAAAGATCTTCAGGTTCCAAACCCCCTGCCTTTGTCTGGGACACCTCCCACTAGACCAGGTTGCCCATTTCTTTAAAGGACCTTTTCCCAGGAAAGAGAATTTGTGCCAAAGCCGCGATGAAAGCCAGGAATGCTTTCTCTACCCAAAATGAGAAAGGGAGCCAATCTGTCTCATTAGGCATTCACCTATCTTCAGAGTATGAGCTTCTGGAATGACTAATGATGAATCAAATCCACCTGATAATGAACAGCTCATTTACCCTTCACTGAGCTTGTTTCTCCACCCCTGCACCACTGAACAGGTTTTCACAGCAGCAGCTCACACAGAGAATCTTTCAATCACCACTGGAGACCAGCGTGGATTTGTATTGATCCAGGAGTTGCATGTGAGACTCTATGTCATGTAAGAGTTTTGATGAGAATATCAGAGCTGCTGTCACTCTGAACGGCACCAAAGGTTGGCCTACTGATCTCTAATCAAAGTTTTTGGGTATGCTTCTATGACAAAGCCTGTAATTCACAGTGAAAGTTCTCCACAGGGGCTAGTGTCATATCAATCTTATTTAACATCTACTTAAATGTTATTCCTGCTATCTACAATCAGTACACAAGTTCAGCTGCTCAGACAGACTACATCTTGCCCCTCTTAGCTCCTTGATCATGTCAGTGAATTATTCCTGTCATTTTCCTCACCTTTTTCTCTACCTTTACTCTTGTCTGTCTTTAGACTTTGACTGTGTCATATTGAATTTAGCTTGAATTCCAGCTAGTGACAAAAAAAAAAAAAAAAATAGCAAGTTTGCTTTGTGAAATGCCTCACACAATTTCAGGGCGTCAAAGGGGAAAATCGACATTTGCTTGCCGAGAGTGAAGTGCCTGCATGAAGACAACCCATCACTCCTGTGTTCACTCCCTGTTCTCCCCCTTATGCTTCTCAAGAAAAGTGATACTTCATGATAAATTTTGGCACCACAGAGTTTACTTGATAATTTCATTTCTGGGGAATGTTTTCCCCAAGTGCAAAGATTAATATGGAGAGAAGGATGGAGCTGTTTGCTAGGGGAGATGTGTTTATTGGCACTGCAAAGTGGAATGGAAAAGGTATGAGAATTGTGGTTTTCTTGCACAAGTAAAGGCAGGGGTGTGTGGCCAATAATATTTTCAAAGTATCTCAAATGATCTGATTTAACAATTACTTGATTATCTGTACATCTGGCTTTAACTCAGGAGGAGGCTTTATAAAACTGCTTTTAAAATTTGAATTATTGCCTCTATTAAGTTGGCTAAAAAAGAACCAATTCATTTCATTAAAGATTGTTAAATATCACAACTGCACTGGTGTCTTATTCAGCCTGTACCAGACTAATATAAGGAAAGAATTTCAAGTAAATATTGAAAGGTAAATTATGACCCCAGAGCTAACACAGACTAATCCACTAATTCAGTATTACTATAATACCCCCTTCTTTTCCAGGAAGAGAGTTGTTCTTAAAGAAGCACATTTAACATTTGTTTCAACCTTCATGTTTTTATAGTTTTGTATAATCTACCAAAAAAAAAAAAGAGTATCAAACTATAAAAAAGTCAACAAAATAACAACTTTTATTTTATTGTTTGCATGTAATGACTAATCAGCTTTTTAAATTCCCACAACTCTGCTATTCTAGGTACTGACAGGTTTTGCATAGGCTGTACTGATCCTTACCAAGAGTGTGAATCCAAGTAAGTAACTTATTATTATCAGAGGTGTTGATTCCATTCAGACTCTGCAGTAACAAGTTTTCAGGAAATTTGTTAAGGCTTCATTTATGTTCAAAACTCTTATTTTTAGAATTCTGTCAATCAAAAAAATGTTAAAAAATTCATGTTAGTCATTTAATGTGCAGTTCATCTCACCTAATATCTGGAAACTTAAAAAATAAATAACTACATCTGAGCAGGTCACCCTGACCTCTCTTGATAGTCAGTAATGAAAAATAGGCATTTTCAGAGGATGATTCATAAAATCTGTCTCATCTCCAGTTTTAGAATACTAGGATACTCTTTATTATTCCCTTTTTCTGTCCATTATGTCCTTTCCTCATGTAGGGTCAAACTCAGGTATAGAACATAATTTTAAGATGTCTCAGCTGCAGCAGGTGGATCCTAATTCTCAGCAATTTATGAGTTATTAGGAAGTTTTACACATATAAGACCTAAACTTTGATCAGCAAGAACCTTAAAGGCTCCAAATCCTGTATCTAGACAGCAAAATCAAAAAAAAAAATTGTCTAAAAAAATAATGCTGATTTCTTCAAGCACAGACTTCTGATGGATTAATGAATCCTAGAGGAAGAATTTTGATTTTCTTTATTGTAGAAGTACCCTGGCATAGAAAATAAGGATGACTCCATAAACTCCATCTCTGGTTTTGCAGTATTTCTGTGTTTGAATTGTGATGGAGTTTACACACTGAGGTAATCAACAGGTCTCAGAATCTACTTTATATTATTCAAGATATATTTAAACATTTCATACCAAATTAAAAAAAAAAGTAAATGAAAACAGAAAAACAAACAAAAAGACATAGAGAAAACAACTCCTACTCTGTATTATATGAAATGCCAAGTAAATTGAAAAAACAATTTAAGAACCAAGTGATAAATATCTACTTTAGCAGCTAAAACTGATATAAATAAAAACTTAGGTAATGGTTTATTTAAATTAGGCAAGTCAGAACTAAAGGTATGGTTTATTTTTAAACACCAATGTTTTTCTCACAAACAGTTCAATTTCAAATTCCCAATTAATTTCAATTGTTCATGGATATGAGGCTTCAGACTGAACTTTATAAATGTAGTGGTATTCATTAAAAATTCCCACAGGCATGCCATAAACCAACACTTGAGGAAAATTCTGCTTGGCTGTGAAACAGTGCCTGTCACAACTTTGAAAAGATGCTCGTGCTCCAATGGACTAAATGCTAATGCAGATCCACCTGGTAGGATCCCACCTGATCTTTTCTCCAAATTTTGCTTTAGTTCAGTTTAACAGGACTTGAACAGACTGCACACCATCGATAACACAGAATTCTGACAGATTTGCTTGCTCTTTGTCACTGTACCTTTTATTTTGTTTGCTTAAACTCTTCTTTAACAGGGCTTGGTGACCTCTTGGACTCATAATGTGGAGGTCCCTAACACAAATCCCAATGACAGTGACTCCTCCCAATACAAAGAAATTAAAAAGTAATAAATCTATTGCTGAAAGCCATCCTGTAATAATTATGCTGTGGGTTTGCCCTTGTAAAATAATTAGAGAAACATAGCACACAGTCACACACATTTTCTCAATTATTCTAATCACATTTGAGCTTTGCAGATAGTTCTGCAAAAGGTTTTCAGTGAACCACAGCAGCTGCTCCAAAGAATTTGGCAATTGCAACTTTAAACCAGTCAAGCCAGGATGTTATATCAGTTTTAATAAAAAATCAAATATTTGATAATTTAAAGTAAATTTCAATGTCCTTAAGATATTTTTATGAAGAGAGAAATCTTTATTTCATAAACTTTCAGTGCAGCATAATAGATTCAGTTGACTGATAAAAGCACACAAAATTCAATTTTTCCTTCAGGATTTTTGGGTGGGTCATCATAATTGAACCTGGAGTTATTAAATATTTTGACCTTTTGCAACAGTTTTAGAGTTAATGCAGTTAATAAATTTGATTTTGAGAATTTTTTAAGAAAAAAAAAAGGTTAAAAGGTAAATATGTGTATGTATTTGTGGTTTTATTTACATACATATATATTTCCCTTATTTCTACCACTTAATGTTTAATTTGATAGTGACAGCTCTTGGTTTTCTCTCTCACACAAATGCCAGAACACATGTATATCATTTAATTCTATTCTGTCCTAGCAAATTCTAGCTTTATATGATGATATGTAATCAGTGAGAAATCACTAAGAAATGCTGCTTGTGTTTAAATGTTAGAAATATCTTTCTGTATTTATTGCCCCCTGAATTTACCTGCAGACTGTAGTTTCTGATATTTTAAAGCTGTGTAGTTGGGAATGTCTTTTTTCACAAAAATTTGGAGTCTCTTTCTTATACTCACAGTTATGTCCTCAGTCAAATATATCCTTCAATTAGGTGGGTTCTACTGAGAGAAAATCATCTGTCATCTATCCCATGAAGGATATTCAAGGTGGAATTAAAGGCAAACAGGCCTGAGCCAATGCTTGCTGAATCTAATGGAAGGGCAGGCTAAAAGAGGAGTCAGAGTAATGCTAAAAAATATTAAAAGAAAGCATGAGGGCATTCAGTTACTGAACTTCAAAATGGGAAAAAAAACCACCTATGGAGATGCTATTTAATTTATATAAAAAAAGATGTCTAAAATTCTTCCACTGTCTACCCTCACATGGTATTTGCAGACATATTTGCTGCTTGAAATAATTAATAATACCTTTGGTGAGATTCAGTTGCCCAATTTTGGGCATTTAAACCCAGCAGAGATGCCATAAATTATTATTATTATTATTATTATTATTATTATTATTATTATTATTATTATTGCACAATGAAGAACATGACTTAAAAGGGACCCACAGCTCCCCAGGGTGAACTTCTCACAGGACACCTGGCTTGAAGTGCAATCCTGCTCATGTGTCCTGGGAAAGATTCAATCAATTTTATTTGTTGCTTTGAAGGTTAATTTCTGTTGTTAAGTCCAGCTTGCTGCCCTTGAAGGGAGGGGATGCCACTGCCCACTTCAGCAGCAGGAGTGGCAGGGATCTATTGACCCAAGAAAAGGGAGGCCCCTCTGTAAGGATCTGATTGTTAAGAGATGCCTCTGCCAGTATTAAGGTGCAAACAAGACCCTAGGCTAAAGTTAATTGTACAGATTTTGTTTAACAACAAATGTGAGGTAGAGAGATAGAAATAGGGAGAGGTGAGGAAGGAGAGAGTGAGAGGGAGGCAGATTAAATAAAGATATCATGACCATATGGATTCCAACAGCATCCCATTGATCCCCTTCTTCTGACCCTCCCAGTGGAGTGGGTCCCAGAGGAGGTTCTGGAGGTACCACTCTTACAGGATCCAGGTCCCAGATACCCACAGGGTGTGGGTGACATCCCCACAACTTGTGTCTAGCATGTCTATATGGATTTTCTTCCTCTCTCAGTTTGCCATGGAGGGAATTTTTGCCTGTCTAGGGCACCCAGAGCTGACTCACCAGGCCTGGCTTCCTGTTGTTGCCATCTGCTCTCATCACAGGATCCCACTGCCTTCACAGTGGAAACTTCCCTGCTGTGCTAATTCCAAACCTTCACCTCTGTTTAGATCTGGAATTAGCACCTTCCTGTTATGGTGGCTCATTTTAGGGGAACTTCCTTCTCTGACAGTGTTTTAAGACATTTCACTGCATTCTCCAAGTGCTTCCACTTTCCATCTCAGGACCTTTGTCAGGTCCCCCAGCTCAAGAGAGAGCAGGTATATTGCACCCTTTTCAGGCTGAAAATGAGAATATATTATTGTTGGGAGGAGGAAAAAAGCTGTTCAAGGATCAGCAGACTATGTGGAAGAAAGGGAGGAAGAAAAGAAAAAGAAGAAATTACGTAAGGGAAAAAGATAGGGAGTGAGGGAAAGAAAAAAAGGAAGGGAAGGAGGGAAGACTTCAGCTCTATCCAGACAGTAACATTTACAAAGCACAAGTTATTCAAGATCTGGACTCTTGAACAACATTTCTAGCTCACCTAAGCAAAACATGCTTCTGCTCAATTTTTCTTCTAGTATTATTTTTGCTATTTTTCTCACACATAATATTGCAAACTCCTTTTATACATTTTAATCCTATTTTGTAGCTGTTCCTCTATTGCAGGCAATTTTGGATTATTTCTTCTCTTCCTCTCTCAAGCCTGAAAATCATATCTTTTCCCATCATATCTTCATGTTCTTTTGTTCCTTTTCCACTGTTCCTCTGTCCTTGCTGGAGCTGACACTAACTCTCAGTTTCACAGAGGTAGTGATTATGTTTAATTCACTGGTTCTCTCTCCTTCAGATCATTATTGAAGAAATTAAGTAAGGTCAGGCCTTGTTTATATCCCAGCTAAAAGTCTTCCCAAACTCAAAACACTGTCCTTTATCACTGATAATTCCATAACTTCTGTTATGAAAATTATAAATTATATGTTGAAATAACATAAACCCCCTCTCTGCCTGCAACCCCAGTGACTGGTGAGTCATTTGGAATATCCACTGTGGCTCTATAGATGTGGCTGTAATCAGCAGGCCAACTTCCACTGAGACCTTCTGAGAGCTGCCAAAAGAAATCTGGATGATGGAGTCACTCGTAGATTCACCAGTTTGATCTGCATCACACGAGAGCCATGGGGACCATTTCCCATTATGCTGGAAACAAACAGTGCAATGACATCCAAGACTGGACTGGTTTAATTTCAGTGAGAAATCAGAGGCTTCTGGGATCAGGACTGCATTATCTCCACAGATGTAGAGCACAGTTTCATTTTTTCATCAATCTGCTTACATTAAATTGAAATGGCTGAAATTTGCAAGCCTTTTATTCTCCTTGTATAATCATTCAGTAGGATTTACCACAGTTCTCACCAAAATTTGTCTTTTTACTTATATTACTCTTCTGTTGCCATGGTCAGAGTTCCAAGGGAGAGATGTGTTGTGTTACAGGTCTTCTGGTAATAGCTTTCTCTGACAAAAGAAACATGGGATGTAACCATTTATTTCTATGTGAATCTATCTTTTAGATCCTCATTTCCTCTAAAATAATATTTTTTTTCAAGATGTATTATTCACTTATTTAGGAAAGTTGGAGATTTAGACAAGGATTTGTGGAAGTGCTTTGGGCATGTGTTTTTTTTTTTTTTTAACTCAGTCCCAGAAATAGTGTGAGGGCCTTACCCTGCATCACTGAACTCTGTGGAAATTGTAGTCTTTACTTAAAGCCCTTCTGCAAGAATTCAAGGCTGTGTCAGTGAGCAAGAAGAATAGAATGCTTGCTAATTCCCATCTTAAATCTGATTCAAATACTATTAAATTCAAAGGTTTTGTCCCTAAGGAGCCAACAGTCCAAAGCCAGGTATCATTAAATGTGTTTAATCAGGTTCATGTTAAAAATGATCATTCTGTTTTCCCTGAGGATAATTAATAGGAGATATGAAGCATTTAAAAGCACAAAAAATATAGATAATGCTTTTCAATGTGGTTCATGACATCTGTGTAGATTTTTTTTTTCTATACTTAGAATAATAAGTCCTTCATCTGCTTTCATATATAAAGGATTTATTTAGGATTAAGGCTATGTTACACTACAGTGCTGTAAGGAGAGAAGAAGAGTGCCTGTATTCTCCATCTTCATACTTTAAGTGACAAATTAAATAAATAGGACAAAATCTGGAGCAGCTCAGCTTTTCATGGAGTAAGGACATAAGGGACCCACCATGATTGTTCTGCTCATTCTTAAAGGATATTACATGCTCCAAATCCTTGCTGAAATGACATTTCTCTGACTTTCGTGTGGCTACAGAAACTCTGATGATTGAATCCAGCAGTCTGTAACTCTCAGCAGCTTTAGGATAGAAAGGAGGAGAGGGAAAGGTTTGCTTAACAGCACAAGGAAGGGTTGGTAGCAAAGCTGAGGCAGCAGGCTCGGCTTGTGAGCATCCATCCCTGCTCTGTGCACTTTGCAGCATCTCCTCACTGGGGCTGGTCCATCCTCCCACCTCTGCACTCTTCCTGGGTGTGGATGTGAACAGCCTGACTGAACTTAATGCCTGACCCTGCTTCTCCCCAAATCACTGAGCCATCCTGGTGCTGACACTCCTACGCTTTATTTTCCTACACAGCAGTGCCAACTTAGTGTTTAATTTTGTTTCATTAAAATAAAAATATTTTTTAATTATAACTAATTGTTTCTCTTGATATTTTCAAGACTGCTGCTGGCAGAGACTTAACGGAATCCAATCCCTTTTTCATTAGAGAGCATTTCTTGCATTCTCCTCACATCTCCATTGTGGGCTGTCACAGGCTTCATGCACAGCATTAATGGCTTGGGTAGGTGCTCATAAATATCCTGCTTAGGAGGGGTGTAATTGAGGGTAAACACAAATCAGTGGTGTTTGCCCACTCCTAACATGGATATTGCAGGTCTGTCCCACGTCTCCCTGTGTAATCTGGGTGGCTTTTCCTGATTTAACACCAAACTGCTGCTCTGAGGGGCAGAAGAGGCTTGGTGAAATCATGGCAGTTCTCTGTCACTTCTGCTGTCTTCTGTCCATACCCAGCTGTCTTAGCAAGTGTGGGAAACCAGGAAATCCCTCGTGCTGCCTTGGATGGGCTGAGACCCTGGCAGGGGGCTCGGAGAGCTTGGAATGGAGCCAAAGATCCCTCTGCTTTTGATCTTGAGCCATGGAAACAGTTACCAACTTTATATGAGGAATTACAAACCAGGGAAAGTAGAATAAAATGAGTAGCTTATTACTGAATAGAGAAATAGAATGTTAAGATTCATATGATAAGTGTACAGGGGGATCAAGAAGTGTACAGGGGGGTCAAGATGGAGGAATCTGGGCGTGCACTGCCCTCCTTCCTTTTTCTTCATTGTCTCCATTTTCTTGGTGATATTGGCACTTGGGGATTGGTTTAAGGTAGAAGTTCACTGTCTAACAGGTGATAGGTATTGGGAATTAACTGTAAATAATGTCTATGTAGTTTATGGTATAAAAAGACAACACAGCCCCAAGGGTGGGCAGTGTGCCTTGGACTGACCTGCTGAGAGCATCCAGGCTGGTCAGGGAGAACATGTTATAGATAAGAGAAAATAAACAACCTTGAGATCCAAAGCCAAGCAGCTCTGACTCTTTCTTCGACCATCTGGCTGTGAAAAGGACTCTCGAGAAATCCCCAAGCAAGGGGAAATCTGAGAAGAAAGGACTGAGGGTTTGTTTACTCAACAATCATGTAAGTCATGCTTCCTACATTTATGGAATTTACCTGGAATTTGTCATACAATATCTTTCCAGGCTTTTTTTGTTTTTCTTTTTTTTAATATGAGTATAATGATGTATATTTCTGTGATACTGGGTTCTCCAAGGTTTCTGAAGTCAAAGTAAAAGTGCACATCTTTAGTTTCCTTTCAGCTTCTCTCCTGGCCATGTTGTGGTGTAACCATGGTGGGCTGACCATGGATGAATGCCAGGTGCCCACCAAAACTACTCTGTCACCTCTCTCCTCAGCTGAAAAGGGGAGAAAAAATATACCAAAAGGCTTCTTGGTTGAGGTAAGGACAGGGAGGGATCACTCAGCAACTGTTGTCACAGGCAAAACAGACTTGGGGAAAATAATTTAATGTATTACCAATCAAATCAGAGTAGGATGATGAAAAATAAAAGCTAATCTTAAAACACCTTCCCCCTACCCATCCTAAAGTTAAACCTAATGGGTTTAACTTTATTCCTGAATTCTTTACCTCCTCCTCTCCCACAGCAGAGCAGGGAAGTTTGGAATGGGAGCCGTGGGTCTGTCTTGGAGCTGTCTGACCTTGGATCTAGGACACAGGGGAGGCTTCCAGCAACTTCTCAGAAGCCACCCTGGTAGCCCTGCCTGCCCTGCCACTGACAAAACCTTGACATGCAAATCCAGTGGAGTGATGTTGCAACTTCTCACAGGTGCAACCCAACTTTTGCTCCCTCAGGGAATTTTGTTCTCTTCCTTCCATTCTTTCTTCACCACTTAATTTAGAATTATGAACTCCAGTTTGACAGCAGAGCATGGACCCTCTTTATTCTTTCTACCATGCAGTGATATAGTTTCCATCTTGCACTTAAGGGATGACATGAAAACTATATTTACCAAACAAAATGGGTCCTGCAGATGTAAAAAACCCAAAATCACCAGTTCATAATTCACAGCACAGCAGAGGCAGTCACTGGCTCAAAGGATAGTCTGGATGTGATAAAGAGAGTGACTTAGTTAAATAAAGCGTAGAAGCTTTGAGTTGAAGACCATTTTAGTCCAAAATGCTACAAATATTAGGGTAATTTCTTAAAACAATATTGTTTAGTAGAAAACTTTTGCAGGAACAAATTTACAAAAAAAAAAAAATTATTATTTTTTTTTAAACTATCATTTATCCATGACTTCTCTTATTCTAGGATTTGTGTATGGTAAAATTTAAAGAACAATTATCAACAAATTCAACTTTTTCCATATGTCATGATAAAAACCTAGTGGATTTTTCAAACTAAAAAAAAGGACAATAGTCTTAGTCACAGGGGCTATTAAGGAACTGTGGGTAATTTCGTAAGAACATAAAAATTTTTTTTGGTCAGATTTTCTATAATAGTTTTGTAAGGCATCTCTCTACCTGCAGGAGTATAGCAGGGAATAATACATTTAGCAGGAGCTGCATCTTGACTTGTTGATTCCAATACTGAGAATACTGGATTGTGAAGTCATCTGTGCATATTAGCACAGGGAACATAAGAGCCTCAAATATTTCTTGGAATTAAGGAAAACAAAGAACAGAATTGCTCTTCCTGCCAATTTCCCATTTTCCCCTTCCCTCTCCCCACTGAAAGGTAGGGGTGAGTCTCCAAAATCCCATGAAGGTCTCTGTACCCATCTGCAGTAGGGAAGGNGCAGATAGGAAGGTAAAAAAAAAAAAAAAAATTTTTTTTTTTTACTGTTAACTCTTTCACAACTGCCTTTTCTTATAATCTGTGAGGCCAGGAGGAAGAAAATATCAACATGTTTGATATTAAATTCCCAGTGTGCCATTTCTTCCCTTATGTCTCTAGGTAGCTTTGGCTAGCATGGCAATGGTTAAACGACATGAGCTCTCAAATTTGTTTTAAATAATTATACACTAGAAGGGTTACATCAAGACGTGAATGCCTATAATTTGTGCTGTGCCAGTAGCTTTCAATTAAATCTCAGTTTGATCTCTTGGAGCATCCTGGCCCAAATTTGCAGCTAATTCTACCTCGATCTTCAGAATTTAATCAAGTATTTAGAATTGAAGAAAGTAATTTCTTAGGTGCTGCAATGACCTTCTAATCTTTCACAATGAGATACTGCAATGATAAACATGAGCAAAACTAAGAGCATATTTGGGGTGGGATGTCTGAGGGTGAATCATAGATGATACACATGTTCATTCTGTATGTGAACTACAGCAGGTGAAGGGGAACACCTGTGAGGAAAGACTGACAGAATTGGAAATACATTGATGTTTCTGTAAAGCAGTTAGTGAAGATCAATTAAGGTGCAGAAAAGAAACCTCTAGAAGATTAAAAACTTTGTCAGAAAAAAAGTAAAGATGAAACGGTAGAAAGGCACTTCAAGATTGCAGTAGAAAATTCTGAATTTTTGATACCTCACAGGATTGAAATCGGTCTTTTTCCCTCTTAACTGAGGGTCAGTAGAAGTGTCAGCTACTGAGGATTGTGGGAATAATTAATTTAAGTTATGAAACTATGATATGCAGTCTTGCCTGGACTCTGCCTTCCCTGAGCAAAAGACAACAGCATTTCTGTACACTTTATATTTCTTTATCCTGACTAGCCAGCTGCAACAAACCAATCTGAGGTGACAATGTGAAATCACAGCATTTGTACCTGTGTGGCCTGGACTTGTGCTGCTTGCTCCTGTTTGTGAAGAGTGCTTCACATCAAAAACGAGCACCACCCAATCCTTTGGATTGCTGATAATCTCAAAGTGTGATGAATGCATGAGCACTTCTCTGATTGTCTCTCCATGAAATACATTGAAATATCACAACTAAACGAGGGGCATTTTCCCAACCAATTTGCTGACAGCATGAAACTTGGTGCTAACAAGAGTTTTGCAATTTGAATGAGTTTTAATCAACTCTTAATGAAGAGTTTCTCTGTGTGCTGAAGTTATTAGTTATTCCCTCTGATTCCAGTGATTCAGGGTCATACCATAAAGGTGCTGTATTATTTCTGAAACAGAGAGGAATAAACAAGAAGTTGCTGTTTCTGTCTTCCAGGTCCTGGTTTACCATTCATTTAAATCCATTTCTTCTTACAAACACATGTATGTACATAATTTTGAGCCTACAATGTTTTCCAGCTAATGGGATACTTCTCATAAGGATTATAGCAGTGGCCAAGCTTTAAATTAAATTGAATTAAACACTGAACACATTTATCTATTTGCTCTTGGGTGTCATTAACACAGAGTTAGGAAGGATATTTTTTCCCATTGGAATCACATTTATTCCCTTACTAAACTCTTAAGGCAGGGAGGTTGTTTATTCAGCAATTATAATTCTCCTTTGTTATGTTTTCTTTTGGTTACTTTATTCTCCTTCCATTATCCCTTGTTTTGGCATGATTCACTGCAAGAAATAGCTTGTCATCATCTGTTTCAGTTTAAGTTTCTACTCTGTTCTAGCTCCTGTTGCACTGAAGTTTAGGTTTGTTGGGATATTAGGTAGATATAAAACAAGATGACCTTTGGTCAAAACCAAGAATCTGCTCAAAGTACCAGAAATGTCTTGGGACTGGACAGATCTCCAAAGTGTGTGTTTGAGAGATACAATTTTCCAGTCAGCTTTGAGGGATTCCTCACAGAAGGAAAGATGAGTAAGACATTTGGATGAAACCCAGTGGATGAAGCAGTGGCTGTGGGCTTCAGGAGTGTGTGTTTCCTACACAGATTCATCTTCAACATCTTGTCTACAAAAACAAACTCTGAGTAATCAAGGGAGACAGGCAATGAAAGGCCTCAGTCCATGCCATTGTGATTTGGAGAACTGAGATTTGAGCCACAGAATTGCAGGATGAGTCAGGTTGGAAGGGACCTCAGTGGATCATTCAATCCCACGTCCCTGCTCAAGCAGGATCATCCCAGAGCACATGGACCAGGATTGAGTCCATTTAGTTCTTGAGCCCTGCATTTGCCTTTGTTGCACTCCATCCAGTCCCTCTTTGCCCATCTTCCCAACCTGCTGAGCTCCTTCTGAAGGGATGCACAGCACTCTGGGCTGCTGGCCACAGTTTTGTGTCACCAGTGACCTTGATGAGGAGGCATCTACCCTGTCACCCAAGTCATTTATGAACAAGTTAAACTGTTCTGGGCCCAAGCTAAAGAAGTGCCTGTTTTTCTAAAATTAAATCTGAGACCAGGATTCCATTCCTCATGTCTCCATGTACCAGCAAAGGGACTCTAAACAATATCTGCAATAAATGCAGCTCATATTTTCATCATTACATGCAGAGGGTTTGCTTTCACTTGGCATCTTTCCTCTCCCCAGAAAAAAGATACTGAAGCTCTTTTCAACTTCACATATGATATGGAACTTTTTAAATGTAGAATTAACTGTTCCAGTGATATCTCTCAGTGCAGACATCCCCCCACCCAAAGACACCTCAATGAGCACATCCTACAGGTATTATGTAAAGGGCTATTCTAAGGAGGGATGTGTTCAGGGTCTCCTGCTGACATTGCTCCATTTTATTAAAATCCTCACATTCCCCTGGAAAAATAGGCTAGAATGCTGGAGTCTGGCTTCTCAGAAGAATGAACTTGACACAAGGCTGCTCAGACGTCATTCTTCCTCCGTTCTTCCCGCTAGTGCTGTTCTAGTTTGAATTTAATGTTTAAACGTCTTTGGAGACAAAGAAAATTGGTCCTTATCAGGGTAATCAGGACACATGCTCTAGAAATGGGACACCTTTTTTTTTTTTGTTTCAATGCTAATGAATATTTAATTTGCACATAGTAGGACACCAGCCATAGGTGAAACCAAAAAAGATAAAAATCTTCCCACAAGTGAACAAAGTACAACATAGTGGGCACGCAGACAAGAGGCTTGAGATGTTTCCTTCATCTCCCTGATGGAAATTTGGACCTGCTGTTTCTTTTAATTTTCATTTTTGCAAGTATCTTAGCAATTTTTTTTCAGAGAAGTTACATAGTTCATATGTTCATAGTTCATTTTTCTTCAATGGGAAACAACAGCAAGCCCAAACTAAAACATAGGTTTTACAACTCTCTCTTCTCTCCCCTACCCTTTCTCAGTTCAGCAGTCACACCAAAAAGGCCCTACTTTGAGCAGGCTCAAACCTTCATTATTAGATTCACAAAGAAAGACTAAAGAGTACCTGGAAGTCATTCCTAAAATCAGCACTGCCATAAAGGACTAAATCCATTTTTTTTAGCTCTACATACATCTTGAGCAGCAGGGTTGGTTTTGGTGTTTGTGCATGAGCACAGCCTTAATGCAGATCCCACATATCTGTGATTTCCAATGTGAGCTGAAAGGATGGGCTCCTTCACCTGAAAGCACACATAGGTAGGCATTCTTCATATGCAAAATGTCAGTTTATGGCTACTAGAGAGGCATATTTATTGTTTGCATGTATTTTCCTAACTTCCCTCACCATTTTTATCTGCAAGCAAAATCATTCAAAAGATAAGAAAAAATGTCAAAAATTCAATATATTTTTTTCAGAATTGTTCATTGTTATCTGAAAATACAACTCCTGATGTACACATTGGAGTTAAGTGATAATAAAACCTTGGGCAAAATAAAAATAAAAATAAAAAAATTAAAATAGATGAAAAGAAAATAATCATACTGACATTTCCCAGAAAATTGAATGTTCTTTTTGTACAAACACTGAAGACTGGATTCATTACTGAGTGTCAAGAGTTCACTCAATAGCAAAAGCTCCTGTGTGTCACTCAATCTACACTTCAGCATTTTTCCAACAGGAACTTGCTCTGTGTAGGGGATAAATTACTGGGGTAGGTGTAATGTTAAATGAATAATGAACTTATGAGACAGCTGTTAAGGCATTATAGCACCTTTTTAATTACATGGGCAACAGGATATGCCTGCTGAAACTTAAAAATCTCTACCTCTTGCAGAATTCTAAAATATTTTACTGTCAATCAAACACTGGACTGCAGCACCCAAGTCTACAAAAACATCATGATCTTTTTGTTCTCCCCATCTATGATGTTATCCTCACTGTAGGTCTGAAAAGGGGTTGTTAGACAAGTTGACAGTCTGGCATTACAGCCTCAATTCCGAGGTCTGGGAGATCAATCTCCAAGCTCCATTAACTTCAAATTCTAGGAAGACTATAATTACATGAGTGTTAGTTTTGCCTTGAAAGCCAGAATGGAGACTTCATGGCTTGAGAGGAGGAGAGGAAAACCTTATTCACATTTCTACTCTTAGTTTCCCATGTGACTTTATTCTACTTACTGCTCTTGGAAGTTGTGTCCAAAAACCAGTTCATTACCTGTGGTCTTCTGCAGTGGATATTGAAATCTGTGTATGAAAAATTCCAGAAAACATCATCTTACAACCTCTATTATTTGTTACTTTCCTGCCTCATTGCTTACAACCACCTTTGACATAACATTACTCACGCTGGACTCAAACGATTTGTAAACAATTTTCCAAGTTATTATGTTCATTAAGCCTTTGTCATAGATTTATATTCAATAAGAGGTGTTTTTGTTATGGCATTGGTATATATCTGACTCAAATACAGCCTAACTATTTTGCAGTTCCACCTGTGGGCATTAGTCAATCATCTTTTTTATTACTTTCAGTGTCCTGAGTTTCAGAAAACAAAATGGTTTATTGGGAGGTGAATTAAAATGCACTGAAAGTAGAGGATTGAAGGCAATTTCCAAACAGGATAGGAATTAGCCAACACATGAAATTATTTGCCAAATAAATAAAGGTCAACATGAATGTCTTGATATTTGAATAGATTTGGGAAAAATAACTTCAACCAAAAAGTTGTGTTGAATGAGATGTTCCTATTAGCAGAAATAACCTGTTCTTCACACTTTTCTGCTCACCATTGTCAATAACAGATCTGGGCTTTTCAGTGGAATACACATTTCAAGCAAGCCAAGAGTAGAACCAGCCTTACCAATGTACTGCTTAGAATCACAAAACATTTGAAACACACATCTGATATAAAACAGGGTGCCATCAGGGTGTTTAAAATTCTACTGAATTAATAATAAATATGTCCCTTGCATAAAAGCTTAAGCTTGAAATTCAGTTCTGGTCTTGGTTCATTTGAGTGTTTTTTACCACATCTTCAGCATTCTTTTTCTCTACCAGCCAGGTTTTGGAGTACATCCAGTGTTTGGTAGCAGATGGAGATGCTTGGGTGGTTCCCACTCTCATGTGTGAGGTGTTTGCTCTCAGGTGAGTCAGCAAGAGCTGGAATTGTTTAGCATTTTCAAATATTCCAGATTTTTCAGTTATTACTTATGAAATTTGATATCCAATTTGGGGTCCTCAAGTCAGAGAATATCAGTGTGAAAATACTGAGCCTACCAAACACAGAGAGAATTCTTTTCCCTGCAAATATCTATGTTGTGCTTTCAAAGGAGAAATTAATGGTGACATTTCCAACAAAACATAATACATTTTAAGCACCTGTTCTAAATCTATCAGAACGTCAGTTTAAAAATGTCCATTGGCTTACATAAGACTGGAAAATTATTTTATATTTTCACAGACCTGATATACTGATAAGCTTTTATTTTACACCTTAAAACTCATTATGAACAAGATTTGAAGCTATAACTCTTTGCCTCCCCCCTCCACAAGTACACTGCTGTTGTTTTATATATAATCTTTCCTTTTCCACTATGAACCCCTTTGAAATATCAGTGGCTGTTCTGGCTGCTCCATGAGAATGTACAAAGTAAAACAGTCAGAAAGTAGCTGGGTGGGCAAACATAATGCCTAACAGAAGGATGAGTAATTAAAATAAAACTTGTGTGTTGTGTTATGTTAGCCTAACAGTGCTACTTTGTCTTTTTATTCTATTGGCATTTAGAGGGAAAAAAGGAAATTCTAAGCAGTACTAAGCTAAACATAGTTCATGAATACAAAGTGTTTCTGCCAACAAAGCAAAGATTGCAGTTTATACAATGCAAATGAAAAATTGTCAGAAAATTCTATTTTTCATGAAGCTGGAAGGCTTTAGTTTATCTGTGGGGATTATCTAAGTCTATGTTGTGTTTACACGGGCTTTCCTTCTCTCCTAACCCTTTTTTTTTGTTTGTTTCTGAGATACGTAAGTATGAGATTTACCTGGCTCAAAATCTGGGTGAAAACAGTAGTGTATAGACCTTTGCTGTAACCCATAAACTCAAGGAGGACAAGACAAACAAACAAACAAACAAACAAAAAAGGCACTATTTGGATATAATTTGAATTTCAGATGCTCCATTGACTGGAGCTCACAGACAATTCTTTGAATCTGATTTGGTTCCTTTTGAGTTTAAGCTCAATTTTCAACATTTTATGGTCTAATTTGTCAACTGAAGATAACTTAAATTAGTTAGTTTAGAGTTTTAATCTTCCTCTTATATAATATGCAGTAATTTTTAAGTTGAGTTCTAATTCAGTTTATTTGTGGTTTGAAAAGTATAAATTATGGACATTTCCACTGAATTTCAGGGCACTACCAAGGCTTGGAAGACTTTACAAAGAGAGTAACTATATTTAGACTTAATCAAAATGGTTATAAATAGACTTTAAAAATGTAAAAAATAGATACTAATTATGAGCTTTTTTCCCTCTTTTTAGTCTTTCTTTTTTTCTGTAAATTTTCAGCTGCTGAAAGATATCAAATTTTGTGTTTACAGAAACTGGAAAGCAAAATATTTCACTAATATCTGAAAAGAAAATAATTTATCTTTTTTATTAATGGTTGCTTTTTAAAGGAAAAAAAATTCTCTAAATATATTTATTTGCTGAAAATGAAATTGTTAATCAGGAGAGTCAAATGAGTGCTCCATCCCAGTAGAATTTTATCCATGTATATGAATATACCTCATTAATATCTCAATACAGGTCTATGCCATCCTCCTCACAGTTATACAGAGGACACAGAATTAGAGTGTACATATGCTCTGAAACTGGGAATCTGGGAATTCTACTGAGAATGAGTCAATTCTGTGCTTTCATACGTGTTGGAAGAGTTGTACAACAATTTTTTTATCAAATAAAAGAAAAAACACATTAGAAAAGTCATTAAAACTAAAATTTCCCTCATGGGAACACACCAATTTTGATTAGTAAATAAGCTTTGGGTACATAATGGATTTATTTTGGTCCCAAAATAGCCATGTTATCCCACTGTAGCTCCAGGGTTAGGTCACTCGTGTGGAATTAATCTCATGGCACATCAGCTGTCATGCAGGTTTTGGATTTGAGACAACCAAACCTTGCTGCTAATAGAAGTGGATGAAAAGGAACTTTAAGAATCTAATTCAACTCATCAGATGTAAAATTCTGCTTTAGAATAAGACCAGTCATGCCCAGCAATCCTTTCTTCTGTCTTTCCCAATAGACGTGTTTAGGAAAATGTGTACATCAAATGTTAAATCTGGAAACACCACTTTGTGTTTCCCCTGTATCCTAAAACAGATCAGGAATTTGAGCCAGATGCTCCTGCTGCATAGACACAGACCATAATGGAGGGGTTATGAACATTTTCTTATGTGCTGCTCTATCCGTGAAGGCAGTTAAAGTTACAAGAAACGTGACTTGGACAGTGCTTTGGGTGTGGGAAAGGGAAAATAATTTCCCATCCTTGGTCCTTGAGAAGTTTTTTACATGTGTAAAATTTAGACAAAAACGCTTTCTTTCTTTTTTTTTTTTTTTTTGCACATGATTCTTACAGCAAGCTTAAATCAGAAATCTAAAAGCAAAATAGAAACCTTAAAAAACACCTTAAAATTAAGCTTAGCTCAGAAAATCTCACATCTGTGTATGGGACAGTAAAGCCACATGTGAAAGAAGATTGAATTTCTGCTTTAACTGATCTTTAAACAATTGTTCAGTCAGCACAAAAATACTGTTCCTGCATATCCTGTTGATACCTTGCCAGGCTTTTATGTTTTCTGATCCCTTTTTCTATTGTCCAGTTCTCCTCTATGCTCACATTGACCTAACTGCTCTATCACTGACCAAGGCTTTCCCCTTCTCAGCTTCCCTTATTATTTCTTTATATGCCTAAAATTACATGAAGAGATTGCTCCACTAAAATTAGATGTTGTTTTTCATGTAATTCAGGATGTTCAGTCATTTGAAAAGTTGAATGTCCTAGAAAGAGGCTTACCTTTATTTTCATAGTGAGCAGGTACTCTGAGAATATTTTACTTCAGAGCTGTTTGTATCCATGGCACAATATTCTAAAGCACAGTTTCTATCAACCATTGCAGAGCACTGGAACATGACAAATACATGAAACTATTTGATAATATAGTAAGGAAGAGAATAACACAAAAAAAAGGGAAAAGAAACAAAACAAAAAAAAATCAGAAAACCATAGAGCTGCTGCGATACTGTGAATTGCTTTGACGAGGTAAAAAAACACCCCATTTGAAAAACATGCAGTACTGGAGCTGAAGTTAGCAAGGGATGCAAAGAATAACAAGAGGAGCTTCTAATGGTGTGTCAGCCAGAACAGGGAGGCCAAAGAAAATGTTCCTCCCTGAAGAGCAAGCCTGGCAAACTGGTAACAGCAGACAA
>WBNO01013061.1:0-11748 GCA_013400575.1 Peucedramus taeniatus | reverse complement strand
AGGAGAGAGTAGAAATTGTATTTTTTTTATGGAATTGTTCCTGAAGGAATTTGTTATTTCTGTGTTAAAATTAGGAGCTGAATTCAACTATAGTGAATGTATCCAGATAGTATACAATAATTTATCATTGACAGAAGACAATGCTGAAAATGCTATATAGAAAGCCCTGAGGAAATAAAGGTAGCTGGTAAAGATTACCTTGTTGAAAAGGCTCAATAGGTGGACAGGTATTTGGGCACAACATCCAACACTTTGCAGATCTATTCTTCCAAACTATTCTAAAAGTAAAAATAAACTGACATCCGGACACAGCACAAAATATTATGAAAGATAATTTTCATTTATGAAAATATCAAAAACTTGCCTTGTGAACTCTTTAGTTTTTTGTTTAATGGTGGCCAATAGTGCATTAATAGCCATTAGGCAAGAAAAAACCTCTGCATATTCATCACATGACAACATTCTCTCTCATTATGTGATTATAATTCTTTTAATACAGTAAAAGATAGTTTACAATTTATGGGATGGCTTCCTAATATCAATTCGCCATAGAAATTTTTGCTCTAGTTTTCAAAAAGATCGTCACAGATCTTCTCAGCAGTAGCTGTGCCAAAACATAAGTAAAACTGAATAAATTTTATCTTGAACAATCAAGAATATAAATTTTATAAATTTTATCGTGCCAGTCTTGCAGCTCAGACCGTAGGTTCATGAGCTTTTTAAACCAGCAAATGGAACCTCCTGCTTCTGTCACTCATTCTCACTTCTTTTTCTTACACACCTGTTTTTGTGACTAGATACTAAGCTGATATAGGTGAAAAAGATTTTTTTCTTTTTCATATGTAGCTGAATTCAAGAGGGTAAGAAAAGTCAAAAAAATTAAGAGTAGAACTGTGCTGTGTTACGTGTTGATCCAGATTTTACAGAAAATTTCAGTATATTCTCCCAAATATAATCATTGCTTCCTTTAAATTATTTAAAAAACAAAAAGCCTAAAACACAAAGTATAGTAATTTAAAGATAAGGGCATAAATGACTTTCAGATTCCCAACAATATTCAAATTTTTAGAAAAACATTCCTGATACCTCTCAGGTTTCTGGACCATGCTCAGTATTTATCTAACCTAACAGACCAATTAAAAAGCCACTGCTTCACTCTAATGAGTTTTTAACACCAGAAAAGTTTCCTACTATCATATTACATCCAATGGTATTCTTAAATGATACAAAATCTATATAACATGTATATGAATTTTATAAATTTGACTTTTAAAGTACATTTTAACACTCAGAAAATTAATTATCAAAATCTATCTATTTTTATGTGATTCTTACAGGAAATAGAGGAACAAGTTACTATCTGTTCTGTATATGTCAATACGAAAAGCCATTATTTTAATCCATTAGCACAGTTTACCTACTTGTTAATTAAACCATAAATTACCTTGCTATTTTGATTTAATTTGTTGAACTTCTAAGTGGTGAAAATTTGCATTCATAAAATTTTCTTTCCATCTAAAGGAATATTACCTCATTCTTTATCTTTATTCTTTATCATTTGGACCAGAAAGGCCTTACCCAGGACCAGCTGGAAATTATACAAACTGATTTAAATCGATTTACAGGGACATGTGCCTGAGAATAATTCCAAATATATTCTTCATTGACTTAACATAGAACTGTGATATACAGTTTGGCGGAGTGTGAGAATACAACATAGGCTTTTCTGGGGATTCAGTAAATGCAAGGTTCAAAAAAAAAGAGTAAAAGGCACTTTATCTTATATTCAGTACAATTGCTGTGAGCAAAAATTTTCGGGGGAATGCCAAATCTAAACTACAATAGACAGTACTTCTTACTGAGGAAACTCGACAATCTAACCTTCAATGGTTGTCTTTTCATAACAGTAAGGATAACAAAAAAATCCTAATGTGTTTCATGTTATTAATTCTCAGAAATTCATTCATGTATACAATTTTATATTTGCTGCTGTAACGGTAACTTTTCTTCCTTCCTTATTTCTGTCCACTCAATAAATTCATATATCCAAGTTAAAAGAGAGGACTATTTCATATCAAGGCTTTCAGGGGAAGAGAATGGTGATACTGTCTCCATCTTACTAGAAACATCTTCAGGTTACCCAAAATGTACAGTTGAAACACAGAGAGTCACAAAGAGTCCAGCAGAAAATCTGAGGCATTTTTTGCAAATAGTGAGCCCATTATCTCCCCTTGTCATTTAGAGGGATCAGTCTCTGGAGGTAAGAAATACTGTCTTGGACAGTCCTGGGCTTGTGATAGACATTACACTCCTCATGATAAACATCCTCTATATACAATATAGTTATAAATGTTAGAGGGTTAATATGGTCTTGAAATCCTGAACACGCCTTACGTCTTTTACCAAATTCATCAAAACACACTTTATTTATATCAAGCTGGTCCAACAAACATCTGGACATGAGGGCTTGCCACTGGTCTTTCAAATACCAGTAGAAAAAAATAGACAGGGCCAACTTACGAAAGTAAAGTACTATTATTCTACAAAAGTGCACAATGGAAGACAGGTTTGAGACAGAGTTACTGCAGACATCAGTCAGTTTAACCATTAAGGCAGTCAAGACTATATTCTGCTTAACTGGACTTCACAATAAAATATACACTGACTGAAAGCCAGTCTTTGTGAATTATCTGGTCAGACACCTAAATATAGAGGTGTATTACAGAGGTTTCTAGGTTCTTTGAAAATCTCTCCTTCCATATTCTTCCAGAAATAAAGGTGCTTTTTTTTAACTTTCCATGCAGCCTTACACTGCACATAGTAGTTAGGAAGTTACTTGCTACTGCTGGTGTAGAAGTACTGTTTCTAATTTAGTTATTATGTCTTCATTTTCCAGGCTGTCCACACTCTTCAAATACCTAAACATTAGTCTTTGGGCCCAGGGAACAAGATATACAGACAGAAGGGGAATAAAACCCCAAAACCCAAAACCACTGTAGAATCCTTAGAGATTCCTGCCTGCTGAAGTGAGGGAACTGTGAGGCCAGATGCTGTCCAGCACCCCTTTCCTCAACACCACAGCTCCAATTGCTTCACTTCTCATGGTTTCTTCCAGCCTACCCTGCTTCTAGTGAATTTTGGCTACTTATAAAGGAGAGGGGGAGAAAGAAAAGAGGTACAAAAGAAAGGAAGAAGGCAGACAGTAGAGCAAGCATTTCAGTTTGTTCTGAAAAATGTTTTTGTTTGCTGTCAGAGCAAAACCACATATACACTACAGACACCAGAAGTATTAGGTTCAAATGAAAATAGTAGCAGAATATATTTGGTGAAGGATTCAAATTCCTGGCAACAGCTTGAAATTTTTATTTGATCTCTCTTGCAAAAATGTTTTAAGATCATGTTGGACATAATATGTTTGGGCGAAAGAAAACCTACATAAAGCAACCACATCTTTACTCTAAATACACATATGTGCACTTTCCTACTAAAGAGCTTGGCCATGTAAAATCCCACTCAGCTCCTCCACAAAGCCTTTTTATCTCAAAAAAAAAAAAAAAAAGAATAGTTCACGTATTTCCACAATCCTAAATTAGATTTTTTTTAATGCAATTGTAACGACTTACAGAATGTCAGAAAAAAAAAAACAAGGTTGATCCCTTGGTTGTCCCATATGTGCTGTGCGATCACACTCAAGACAATTTTCCCATGACCTTCCTGGGCCCTAAGATCAGGTCTCTCATTCCCTGGATCCTCTTCTGCCCATTGTGTGGATGCATGTCACATGGGGCAACCTCCAGTCACCAGTGAGCCAGGACTGATGACAAATTATGGATGGTGGCTTTGCGAGCCCTGCTTGCATCTCCCTTTGGATGAATCCCATTCACTCCCAAAGAATTCTGAGTGTGTAAATGGCCCAGCAGTTTACAGCAGTTTACCCACTCCTGGATTAGAGGGGGTCTTGTCTGCTCCCAGTCCCTGTCTACCAACTAAGAGGAGTGGCTGCCTTCACAATAACCATCCCTAGGGTTGAAGATTGAGACAAAGAAAGCATTAAGTACTTCAGCCTCTCCCTCTTCCTTGGTCACAATGCTCTCTTCTGCATCCAGCAAAGGATAGAGATTTTCCTTGGTCCTCCTTTTGTTCTTCTATTTATAAAAGCATCTTTTATTATATTTCATATCAGTGGACAGATTGAGTTCTCCTTTCATGACCTAACAGCATCCTTGAACTATTCCTGAGTTGCTTGCCCTTCTTCCAAAGTTTTGTCGTGGTTTAGGAATGGTACTCCCCAATTTAGTGTTCCCATGAAAACACCTCAGACCACTGGCCACAGGGTCACTTTTCCCCTCCCCTTGTGGTGGGATGGAAATGAGAATTGAAGGCACAAAAAGGTAAAGATCACAGGCTGAAATAACAGTTTACTGGGAACAGCAATGAAATAAGAGCAGTGACAACAATACTAAAACCAAAGTGTATGAGACAGGCAAACAATTCACGAGTGTGCTCTTCATATGGAAACTGGTGCCACCCAACTCACATACTGGCAAGCCAGAAGAAAGGCATGACCCCCCTGCACATGGTGTGAGGGGGTATGGAATAACCCCTGGGTCCTGGCCCTGCTCCTCCCAGCTGCTGCAAAAGTTAACCTTATCCTGGCCAGAGCCAGGACAAGGTCAAAAACTCTTTTTTTTTCCTGAGTTCCTTGTGAAAGTCCCGTGTTCAGCCAGGCCAGACTTCTTCCCCAGTGGCACTTCTTTCAACACATGGGGACAGCCTGTTCCTGTGTCTGTGGGATTTCCTTCTTAATGTCCAGCCTTTCTGGACCCCTTCGTTATCAAAGACTGTTTCTCAGGGGACTGACTGAACCAGTGTCCTGAACAGAACAAAGTCCACACTCCTGAAATCCAAGGTAGATCCCCTTCCTTACTTCATCAAGAATTGAAAACTCTGTCATTTCATTATATTTACTTATATAAATGTAATTTGAATCCAAACCACTTAAAACCTTTAGCTTTCTACTGCATTATTTTATTTTCAAGATTCAGCTTAGCAATGCAACAAACAGATCAGTTATAAATTAGACTCTCAAATGGTAAGAAATTCAACTGCCTATTTCCCATAAACAATACATAACTTCCAAACTGAGTGTTAAAAGTCCAGAAATGGGAGAAGAACAAAATATTAAGGGGCAGAAGTCTAGCTCAAAAGTCCATTACTCAGAAAGCTGAGCATAGCTAAAAAAACAACACATAAAAATATTATGGTTTTTATTAACAACTCTCAGGGCAATGCTGTTTTATTTAGATGACTGTTAAAACCACTTCCACAAAGCAGTAATTTCCAATCAATGGTTGAGTTCATTTCTATATTAAATGAGTCGGCAGTTAATATTGTTGATATACAGAGCTTTCTTTTCTGAGAGAAAGTTATGAGCAAAATTTCTTAGCTTGTATTATGAACATTGTTGTAATTGTTGAATATTTTCATGAAGAGAAGGAAAGGCCTTGATCAGGATGGGAAGGTTTAGAAACCTGTGTATATATTTGAGAATGGGGAAAATAATGCATAAGGGCCTTTCAAAAATAGCAGCTAAGCAGCAATACCATAAGAAAAACATTTCCTTCTAGAGTTTGAGAGTTATTAGTACAATAATTTTGGTAGCACCAAAATAATCTGCACAGCATTATTCATTTATTAAAAATCCCTGGGTTTTATACCCACAGGATACACAAAAGCAGCAAGACAAGAGCAACACAAGCCCCAGTGCTCCTGCACTGCTCTCACCCTCTCAAAGCCCCACTGTGGATGGCCAGTGGTGACCTGCTGTTTTGCAGACACAGCTAGATACTTACCATGATGAATTGTGTAGTCTGAGCTCAGACCATTCTTCGGTGCCCAAGCTCCTCTGAAGTGAAGCCAGGCACTGTTTATGAATCATGTTTATCTGTACAGATCTTGGAGCCTAAAAAAATTTATTTTTAAATACTCTGAGTTTCCATCCCAGCAAAAAAAATGTTACATGGAAAACATTTTAGCTGGTTTCATCCCCTCAGTTACATATTTTCAAAAGCAACAGATTAAAAAGGAGAGCAATTTTTCTTTTTTTGACATATAAGACACACAGAACCTCATATTCTTTCACAGAGATTGGCCAGAAACGTGTCTATGGAATGGGCTTGTATGAAAATTCATGAGTTCATTTTCTCTGAGCCAAGTGAATTTACCAGTGACTGAATACAGGTGTCCAAAACACAAAGAAATGAAAAGTTATATTGAACACAGCTAAGCACCTATTAAAAAAGGAAAAAAATTAAGAAGAGGTTGATTGGGCTGCAGAGCCTATCCCTAAAATAACATATGCATACAGCACAGCAGTATACTTTCCTGTCAAGTGTCTCATCCGTGTCTTTATCCTTGCCATAACCTCAGCCAAGGAAGTCTCTCTTCTCACCAGCTGAGTGAGAAGATAGAGAGCCCTCACTTACAACAAACTACCACACAAAAGCTAAGTAAAGATTGCAGCATCACATGCTGCCTTTTAGGACCTGTTCTTTAGGGGACTGGAAACCAGAAGGGAAGAAGGAGAGTTGTTCAGAGGAGAGCCAAGTGTTAGTCAAACAGATTGATGGACTTTTGGCTGCTTTGCCAATAACAGAAGAGAGGTTAACTATGAGGATTTCATGGCTTGGTGATGTTTTCTGTAAAGGATCATCTCCTGTAGGTCATTTTCCATTTAGCACTTCATCTACTTGTTCAGTTTCCAGTCCTTATACCATAAGAATAAAATGAAAGAAAAAAAGAATTAAAGGGCAAATAATTAGCCCTAGCAATAAGAATATATCTTGAAGATATAAGTTAATGGGAAGTTATTAATGTTGAAGTGTAAAGCATTATCACTTGATTGCAACGAAAATAGATTAAATTAAACAAAGTGTTAGCAAAATAATTCGTTTAGCAGTTCAGAGCTGAACCTTGTGCTACTGAAATAATTGCAATTAATCCCACAGTGGTGGAATAATAATTTTAATAAAAATTATTTTAGTATTGACAGAAGGAAGCTTGACACATGCAGCAAGTCAAGAGTCAATTTAAGCTATAACCATGAATAGAACTGCAATCTTCCTTCAAGTATTTGTCTAGGACAGGAGAAATCACAGAGCCATAACAGAACTTCAGTAATTTTCAAAAATTGGATTTATCCCAGCTATGTGTTCCAGGTGTATGGGTTCTACTCTATTAGGATTGTGCTCATCTATTTGGTCACTCCTGTGAGGAAAACCTCTTGGTGCCGAGGCTGAATAAGTCAATTTTGGCGGTACTAAATTAGTGATGGCAACACGAAGTTTAAATAATCAGAGGCTGAGGCACTGCAACACTGGAAATCAAATTTTTGTTAGTTTTGTGCTTAACCTTCCCATGGCTTACTAAATATGGCCACAGTGCACATTGATTTTGGTATTCATGGGGTAGCAACAGAGATCACTGCAAACACTGATGGAACTGCCAGAATCCTCCTGTGCAGTGGCACCACAAGCAGGAGAAGCTGACAGCTGGACCACAGCTGAGCTTCAAGTTTGAAGTCATTTGCTTTCTCCAGGAGAGCAGATGGAGCATGTTGTGGAATCATCTGAGGCCCCTTCTTCACTCAGAGACAGACAAACTAGATAACAGCATTGTGGAGAAATTATATGGAGACTTGTGCTGAATTTAAAAGCAAGGATTACAATTCAAAGTGCGTATTATTGATGAAACATCACACATGAGGTGATTTGGCCACTACTGGGAGTGATACATAGTTGAATGGACTGTCTAAAGCCAGTCTGTGCCACCAGATACTGAAAATAATAATGTTATTTGTGAAGAAACTTGGAGGAATTAAGAAATGGTGCAAAATGGAAAAGTGACCTCTTTTTACCTAGCACTTGAGTTTTATGAATTGATGGAATGCAACTACCAGCCTAATCAGGAAGCAGTTACTAAGTTATGGAAGAGGGTAGAGTTCAATCATGCTAATTATCAACATGAAAGGCAATACATTATGGGTTACAAGAATTGGCATTTTGCTGGTTGTCCAAAGGGAAAGGGATAAGAGTCAGTGAACTAAAAAAATAAGTGTACGGAGTGAAAACGTAATGTTCTGTAATTTAAGAAAAAAAATGGAAATACGTTTATAACCCTTATAAAGTGAATTCTGAAGTTGGATCTTCGCTCATTTACAGATCAATTAAACTCAAATTAAATGAACTACTTCATTTGTCAGAAACACGACATGTCTAAAAAGAAAAGCAGAACACAGATGAATAAGTCCAGATGACTTATAGTCTGAATTATGATCTTGATTTCAATTGAAAACACGCTTAAAAATTATTTTGTTCCTCTTCTATATTCTTTTTTGCCAGACAACAGAATAAAAGCTAGATATAAAATACCAAGGCATCATGTATTAAAAGTGATCATGGTTTGAAAATTTCTGGAAAACAAAAACTTTTGCCTAACTATTATCTGGCCAGTAAAAGCAATACAGGTAATTCCACATTATTATAAGGTGAGATCCAGCTATATTCTTACCATAATGTTGGGGGTTGGATCTGTTTCTTTTGTGTTTGTGGAATTTTTTCCTGGTGGTTTGCTAGGTAACTGATGGCTGGGTACTTTATGGATACTTGACTTAAACAAAGGAGGCAGCAGGTTTCTCCCGGGGGAACAGCAGTGAGCAGCGGTTTGGTCCGAGGACACCGCTCCGAAAGGACTGGAGTACCAGGGGACCCTGCTTGTTTTCTCTTTCTCTACTGGATTTCTCTACAGAGGAAGACTGAACACATTTTTCTTCGCCATTGGACTCTCATATAGGACTATCTCACTTCATAGAACTGTATTCACTGCTCAAGGAGGATTTCATCTGGACTGCTTTCACCGCCCTGATACCCAGGGTGTCAGGTCACATCCCTGACTCTGTCAGGGCATTCTCTGAGGTTTTGTTGCTTCTTTGTTTTTGCTTGTCTCTTAGTGCTATTACATTTGTATTTGTCTTTGTTTTGTCTAATATTCCTAGTAAAGAACTGTTATTCCCACTACCAAATCTTTGCCTGAGAGCCTCCAATTACAAAATTATAATAATCTGAGGGAGGGGGTTTACATTCTCTATTCAAAGAGAGATCCCAGCTTTTGCTGGCAGGTACCTGTCTTTTCAAACCAAGACACATATGAATAGCATTCTTCTCAAAGAAGGAATGAGTAGGCTTTAGAAAGAATAGATAAAAAGTTAAGAAGGAAGGCTAATCAATGCATGGCTCTCCTTTGCTGAAAATTCTGGAGAGAATTTATATTAATAGCATGAATTAACACTAATATTCTGTGATTTTAACTCTCAGAAGTATCAGAAGTCTTCCAGCAGGGCCTTTTAATCAGTATTCAGACATTCCTTCCTCTCCTCACACAAGGTTATACATTTAAATTTTATTTACATTTGTTGTACATCCAGTGTCATATTAATGTGCAGAAAAACTGCAAAGTGGTAAACTGAATTTGAACTTAGCATAAAGATACTTTCATCACTAAAGATACATTCTCACCCTTTCCACTTCAAAAACATGCCATTAAGGCCTTGGGTTTTATGCGAGTACTCATTTCTACAAGGAGATAAGAACAGACCGTAATGACTGTTACCAGCTAAACTGAATTTCTGTGTCAGAAAACTCAAAGCTCACACAAATCTCTAAGGACATGTGCAGGCTGATACTTCGTGTAAGTACCAACCTGAAGTCAAAGTTGCATCTTTTAATATTGTACCTGCTACTTTTTCTCAGCAATCAAGCACCCACATCCCAGCATTCTACCAAACCCCAGGACACTTTAACCTAGTTTGCAGGCTAGATTTGGGCAGCAATCAAATATTGCAAGACATGTGAGATTTTCAGCATTCTGAGGTTTAGAGAGTGTAATTTTGGTTCATTTCTTTCAGGAAGGAGAGTGCAAAGTGAAGCAAAGCTAAAAGCACGTGGAAATAAACATTCTGATAGAAATGGCTGGATTCCAGATGGCACAGCATTAGGCTAAGCCTCACATTTATTATGTACATGAATTATCTACTACACAAAATAATTCACGTTTTGTACATGACAGATGTTCTTCTTGATTGTTTTTTGTTATTTTTCTGTACTATAATTTCTACATTACAAAAATAACACAAAATACACTTGCAGCACACCTTTATCTGGGTCATGTTGCTTCCGTATTGCACATACTCTCTTCCCAACTCTGAATTTTAAAATGGAAGGCATTGTTTAGTGTGAAAAGTCCTTGTCATAAAAAAAAACAATCTGAGGTATTGTTTTACATGTATTTTGTCAGTTTCCCTGAGTTCTCAGAAATATGTGCCTTGCATAGGTATTGGAGCTCAGAAGGCTGCCTAAAACCAAAGCATTTCAGGGGGAATAGATGTTGATTTTAATGAAAGAATAAGCGAACACATAGTTATAAATCTAGTAAAATCACCTCTGTTGTAGATAAACTTGTTTCAAGATACATAGCCTTGTTCACAAAGCAAATTCTGACAAAAACATTCTTCCACACCACTTTCAAAAATGTGTTTGAGAGCAAAAATATTGCTTGGTTAAGTGGATGAACCCTTTGTGGAATTCAGAAAATTTTACAAGAGAGGCTGCAGCAAAAGAACACCTGCATGATTATGTCTTTTTATGCAAACATACAAAATTAATGAGGCCACAGTCCTATTGCACACATGATTCTACTAAAATCTCATTTTAACTAGTACTCACACACCATCCATTTGAATTAGACCATTGATATCCTGGCCAAAAACCTGATTTTGCTATACAATTTTATAACTTTAAAGAAAATTAGGCCTACTAAGAGACAATCTTCACACCAGAGATTTTATAATATAACTAAGCAGGGCAGCAACACCATGAAATGAATGGAAATTAATTACCTCTAAAGAGAAGAGCAGATGACACTGAAACCCAAGCCTTCTGAGTACTCTTACCTTTGGACTTACCTTTGGACTCTCTAAAATAATTTTAAGTACTAGGTCTTCCAACATTAAAGCGATACAATACAAGAGAAAACATTTTAAAACTCCAGTGATAAGGCATTAGTAAGACTCAATGTATCTCTGCAGTTTTAGGTATTTCAATGCTTCCTTACAATGCTTTGTTTAAGTTGAATCATCAAATAAAAATTATGCCACTGAAAAGCGCAAATTGTCACAAGGAGCTTTTATTGAGGAGGGTTTTATTTCAGAGGGGATTTTTTGAGAATTTTTTCCTCGAGTTACTATCACTGTTATAAGTAGATATAACTTAAGTGAGATTGACAGAATTTTCACTTTTTAAATGAGAGGTAAAGTACAACTAAATCTAACTCTAGGGAATTAAAAAGGATTCTTATGATATAAACCATCTCTCAAATTCATGCACCTATTGATGCATTTATCATTCGGACAAAGGAGCCCTCCTCCCTTCACTGGTGAGACCCTAAATGGAGTATTTGTCTCCAGAGCCTTCAGCACAGGGAAGACACAGAACTGTTGCAGAAGGCCCACAGGAGGGCCACAAAAAATAATCAGAGGGAAACACCTCTGTGGAAAGAGCAAGAAAGCTGGGATTTTTTGGCCTTCTCATCAGGGGATGAGAAGGTTCCAACCTTGTTGTGGCCTTTTGTACTTATAAAGGGCTCAAAAGAAGGATGGGGAGAAAGCTTTTAAGACCTGTTGTGATAGGACAAGGG
>WBNO01013059.1:0-13444 GCA_013400575.1 Peucedramus taeniatus | reverse complement strand
TTTTTTTTTGTCCTCAACACCAGTAAAAGTAACAATTTTTAATTAATTGTTATCATGAGTCTTTGGTGGATAATGGTGGCAAGTGAGCTAAGGTGAATTTAACATATGGCTTCACAATATAATCTGTAGATGTCACTTTCACATATAAAGGGTCTATTACTTCTGTACATGTTCGGGTAGGGGCAAAGAGTAATTTCTTTGTCATTTGTTACCGCTATTGCAAAACAGGTGAACTCGGTTTTGTAAAGCCTCACATTTCCAAAGGGGGGTTGAGAATGGGCTCATCTCTCTGACTGAAGACAGATGGCTTCGACCACCTTTTTAATGTTTTGAAGATTAAGAAGTAAAGAACACCATCAAACCCAGTTGAACCTTCAAGATTAATACAGGTACATAGAATTCAATCACTTAGTATATATGTCAGGAAAACAGCCTGGCTGTTTTCAGTCTCACATCCTGCAAAAAAATGACAGCATCTATGAAACTGAAAAATTGTGGACAACTATTTTGCCTTGCTGTTATTTAAGTCTCCCTGAAGTAATTTCATATGTTATTATTCATCTGAAGGCTAAAACCAAAGAAGCAAAAGTTTCTTTGTAAAGAAAAGTGTGGAGCTTCCACACTGCTGTAGTTGTGACAACTTTTTGTGACATAAAAACAAAAAAAACATGCCAAGGAAGTTAAGAGTATTGTTATTCAATGCACTATTTCTGCTTCAGATGCCTAAAAGGGAAGTTTCAGTTTGAAAGAAAATGTGTTTTTGTTTCTGAAAACCCTTATTAAAATGTTCACACAGCACATAGAGTTGTGCATGGAAGAAAGGCAAGTATTTTGCAGAAAAGAGAAGGAATATGAAAGGGGTTATTAGAGAGGCAACGTTATGCTGTTGGTAGTGAAGACTGTAAACATTTTCCTTGTAAATATTTATTTTCAAAAGTTTCTAACTTATACCTAAAACCTCCTGACTGAAATTTGACTTGATGTCTGTCTCCATAATAAGCAATACAGAAAGCAATTTTGCATCTGATTTACAACTGGATACAGAGGGAAAAAAAAAAAGGCTGAAAGGCCACACTGCGACATTGTATCTAAAATTATTTTATTTTCAGGAGTAACTTTTTACAGTCATTAAGATATGCTCTCAAGTAATTGCACAAAACATCTCAGATCCGGCTGCTCTGCATGCTGCAGCAAGCAGAGACAATCTGAACTGCGGGGAGCATTCAAAAGTCTGAGAAGCACAAAAGAACATACTTTATATAGAAAGACTTGCAGCCTGCATGTGAGATATTTGCTGTTTCACACGACTGACCTGCTTGAAAACCTGCCCTGGCAGAAATGGCCATGAGTGATGCTGTAGAACTGTGCTAACATTCATTTGTCATTCATGATTTACAGCTGCCGGTGCTGTGGAGGAGGAAGCATCCAAAACCCTTGATAGAGACTCACTAGAAGAAGCTACAAGATAGCTCAGTAAACTACCTGAGCTTCAGGAGACACAGAACAAATAAATACAAACCAAATTATTTTTTTCCTGCTCAGTAATCAAGGTGAGACTTGCTAGATCAGAATTCATACAATAGTCAGAACATCCAGCACTGTGTGTGAGAATAAGCACTGTACAGATATTCAACCTAATGCTCTCATGGAAGGACCAGGTTAAAATTAATTGATTACCTAACTCCTGCAAAAAAATAACTCTTAGCTGCCAGTAAATTGAACAGATCATACAAGAGCTTGATATTCTCCTATAAAAAGAAGAATTATATCTATGGGAACAGAGGATATATAAAGCTAAATAATGAGTTTTAAATTGCACCAGCCTGCTGGTTCTGCATGACCCAATATGTCGGCTTTTGACGAGGGATTCTTTTTAATCATGGTGACTCAGGTGCAGATCCCATCTGTTGATGCCAATTACAGCAGATCACCAAAAGTCTTTATTAGCTGTAAATTCAGTCTACCATTCACATTATACTTATCACATAAAGGAAAATTGATATTAATTTCGTAATTGAAATTGCACACTCTGAATGTATTACTCTTAAAAGCTGAAGTAAAATAATTTTTGATATTTAGTTGAGAAAGGCTCCATTAAGAAATTCTTTTAAAAAATGCTTCCTCCCCTAATTCAAGGTAGCAGCAGGATGCTGTGAATGCCAAGGTGGAAAGCTACCAGTCTGCACGTCAGACTCTGGTTAGTATGGAAGACAGTAACACTTCAATAAACAGGTGATTAGGCAACTCCCAGCTCTGTTAAAAACAGATTGGTAGTCTATTACAAACTGATTAAATTTGCCACTTCTTCACTTCAAACAATTATATTTGCTCATTAACACTTGATATGTTGAATGCAGCTTAAGAACATAGGAAAATTAAATATCAATCATTCTAACTCCTCAGAGATTTAAAACTGACTCACATAATGATATTTTCCTTCAAAGAACAATAGGCATGTGCACCTGTGAAAGCTGCTGTGGAGGAGAAAAGGAAGGATGACAAAAGTTATTTAAAGATTGATGAAAAGTAGATATCAAGGGAATTAAACATGCAGCTTAACTGCTGTGCTGCACTGTGTTTGTACATACCTGATGAAAGTGTGTTGTAAAACAGAGCATGAACATCGCTGGCCACAGCGCAAGCTGTGGCACATGACATGCTTGTTCCTAAGGCTGACCTAGAATAGAATCATAAAGTATCCTGGGGTCTACAAGGATCATCAAGTCCAACTCCTGGCCCTGCATACATCAGCCCAAGAATCCCACCATGTGCCTGAGAGCATTGCCCAAATGCTCCCTGAACTTTGGCAAACTTGGTGCTGTGACCACTTCCCTGGAACACATGGAGGCACAGTCTGACATGTGAACAAATGTGTTTCTTTCATAGTTAATACTGAATTCTAAAGGAGTTCTGGAGACTATTCCCAGTTACTTTATAACCCTTGCAAAACAAAGAGACTGTATCTTACTGGAAGTGTGTTTTGTCAGGAAGCCGGGATACTGGAGAGCTACACTAACTAGTCTTTAAACAACTGCATCTATCAGGATGTTGCAGAGAACCATGAAAAGCAGAAGAGTATTTTTAACCCTATTCTGATGATGGGAAAGCTGAGATAGAGGAAGGAAAAGAAACTTTCTCATGATTCTTCATCAGGCTACAGACAGAACCAGACAACATGCAAACTTTTGAGATCAGTGTTCTTCATTCCTCCAAACTAGCGGTACAAACCCACTTTCCAACTGACCTTAAAAAGTAAGATGTTAAAGATGTAAACCACAAAAAACATCACAGCCAGATAATTTTGAGCTTGATGTAAATGGCATGCTTATTTTAAATTAATTTTACATTCTTCTGAGAATCTGTTTCTTACTCATGGCACCATGGGAGGAAGGGGTTAGGCGTCCCCATGTGCACTTAGCTGCACCTACACAGAAGACATTGATCTGACCCACCCCCAAAACTGACAGCTGCAACAGCTATATATCCTTTATATCTTGGAAGAACATTAGTTTCTACTCATCTTATTCTCTTTCTTGACTAGGTACTTCTTGACACTGTATGAGGAAAAAAACATGGCAAAGAAACTCCTGGGACTTGCTAGTGGATCTGGTAAACAGACCTTCAGCACATTATTCATACATAATTAATACTTGGCTTTAAGACCTGAAAGCACAAAACTTCAAGCTTGGTATTTGCTATTCAAGTATTATGATGATTGTGATAAAAAGGATGATAAATTATAATAAACATTGTGATAAAACAGTATTTACACTTTAGGTGGGGACCTATGAGAAAGATATCTAGGAGATCTGGTGAACTTCCTGATGAAAACTTATTGCGAACTACAAGTTAAAGGACAACTGTTTATCTTTTTATTTCAGGTTTCAATTAAAAGTGAAGAACAACAATACAGGTGAGTAAATGTTAAATGGAACAAACCATTTCTTCTTTAAAGAGGAAGGTGCAAAAGTCCAAAATGAATAAACCAAATGCTGTATTTTTGTTCCTGTCTTCCTATCTGGCTGAAACCATAACAGTGGCTTGTCTGTAGAGACTGTGGACTAAGGAACACGGTGGGTGGGCAGCAGAAGTGGAAGACAAAGCACATTTACATGGCTCATATTCTAAGATTACAAATTCTGAAAATATAAAACTCTGGTCTAAAAGTGTAATGTTGACACTACTGAAGTCGTTCTAGAAATAACATCTGTGCCCTGCCCCACTGTCATCTGACATGAAGCAGCACCACATTTGAGACTGTGGAGAGCTGAGGTACAGCAAGGTATAGATACGAAACCTCCCAATGGTTTAGTGGGGACTGGAGGCAGCAGACCCTGGGATATTTAGGAAATAACTTAAATCACAGCAAGATGCCTTATTTGACATGGCCAACATTTTATTTGCTTTGATAAAAAAGCATTAAAAAGTATGTGACTTCTAAATTCAACACGTTAAGATTATTCTGAGCATATTATACTCAGTACTCCAGCTGGATCCCTTAAAAGGTTGAAATAACATCTGTGGGTGGAGCTCAGCTTTTTCAGATCCATGGGCAAATGCAGGAAGTTCTGTCATAGGCTACCTATTACAAAAAAGATTCTCTCCAATCAGTGGAGGAGCAATTGAATTTTCACACATGCTATCCAAGCACAGGCAGGAGATTGGCATATTGTTCAATATTATGACTAAGTAGTCACAGAAGACTCATTCTTCCCATTTGTTCCAGCTCTGAACTTGACCAAAAAAAAATAAATAAGGACTGCATCAGAATGCAAAAATTATGTCTTTGAAGACAAGTACAAATTGAAAATTAATTTGCATGTTGATAAAAGAATGGGCTCCTTTTCTTGAGCAAGCTTTTAAATGACGGCCTGTAAAACTGTCTCTGTAGAACCCTGTGATGAATCCTCCTGCCACTGTTTAGATGTCTTTTGCTCCTCTACCAAAAGTTGTTAGATGAAGAGTTTTGTATTTTAATGACCTGGAGCCTAGTCATCATTGAACAGTCAAGAGAACATACATTTTCATGACACTCCTGTCCCTCTGAACAGGTACGAAACATTTCTGCAATGCCTCATTTCTTTTTTTCATGAGTAACATAATGCGGAGTAACTTCTTTGAAAAAGGATGCATTTAGCTTTTTTAGTCAAAACCTGTTTTAACACAAAGGTAAAGGACTGCTTACTTGAAATACCTAAAAATTCAGTAACAATTCATTTTCCTCGCTTCTACCTAAGTGACTGAGCCAACTCTACCCTGGCTATTGACTGTGGCAAGAATTCATGTTAGAGAGAATAAACTGCAATCCAAGTACCAAAACCTCTTAGCTTCACATAACCGGAAGGAGAGGGTGATAAACTTACCTTGTGTAGCAATATAGTGATTTGGTCTATGATAACCCTAGAATAAATTGAAAGGAAAAAAAAATCAGCAATTTGCACCTTGGCTATGCTGCTATGAGTGAAACTTCATTTAGGATAGTATTCAGTAAATGTCACAACAGTAGAAATAATGCATTAGATGCAAAAGTTCTTTTCAGTTGGGGAAGGGCAAGTAAGAAGGGAAACAAAAGCAAATGTGTTTTCTGCAAAATACTAAGTTGCAGCCTTGTACATTAGGGGCCAGGAGTAATACATTCTTTCAGTCTCTTGTCGGCTCTGCTGAAAATGAAAGCCTATCCCATTTCTAACAGTTAAAAAATGTCAGATTTGCATTCAGCCTGGGGAAGGCAGGAGGGCATGGTGTTCACTCTAACCATGGTGGTTTGTTTATGTTTTATTTCTCAACAGTAAAAAGGACAATAAGTTCTTTGATTAAATCATTTGTTATGAACATACTTTTTCAAGAAGAACATAATACAACTCTGATGACAAGAGTAGCTTAATCACAAATTGGCCAAGCAATAAAGACCAATACTCTATGCATTCTTTGCAACATGGAAAAGGTTGCCAAAATGTAATGATAGCATTTTTATAGTATTTGAATTTCTGATGTGATGGGAGTGTCACCAAATGTTTACATCATGCACCAGTATGCTGATCAATCCATTTATAGGAGTGTTAATATTTGAATAATGGTTATGATGCATTGTCAGTCATCGACAGGAAGAACTTAAGGCTGTAGCACACATGCCATTGCAATTTTTTGGTGAAAGAGCAAGGGGAAATGCAGTGATACAAGGTGAGAAAGAATCAAAACAACAGAGGATACTTTGAATATTACAGAAAGAAAAACATGAGTTACAGAATCGATTTCTTTACATGACACTGAAGCAAAATTTGGAAGTCTGTGAACTTAGAAGTGTTCAGAGAGCTACAGAGTGGGTTTTTATTCCTGCTATGTGTTACCTAATCGTTAGTGCCTGGGATCAAACACTTCCACTTCCCAGTGAAAAAAAGCATGGGAAGAAATACATGATAACCATGGTGTCTATGATGGTGCCATTCCCTTATTAATGTGTTATACTGACAGCACAACAACTCCAGTAATAACTGCATGCAAGAGCAAAATTAAAGCTGCTCCTGTAGCAGAAAAACCAGTGCTTCCAAAGAAAACCTGACTAGCAGGATTTTAAACAAACATGCCGTGTTTTGTGGCAGAGTTGTCTTTGGAGGATGCCTGCAGTCCTCCAAGCTTTGCAATGAAGCCATCTGCTGAGCATGAGGAAAAGACATTTTTGATTCCCAGGCATTGTTTCTTCTAGGGCCACATTCTCTCCATCCTTTTGTATTTCATAAGTAAAAAAAAAAAAAANAAAAAAAAAAAAAAAAAAAAAGTGTCTATGCAGATATCTATCAGCATTTTATATGAAACTGTATAATCCAAATCTTTATTTCTCATATTTTATAATATCTTAGAGTAAGATCCAAATCTGACACAAGAACATACCACCAGCTTAAAATGAGAACAATCCTGAATGCTGGAGAAAATGTGAAAGTGAATTCAAATCTAAGTCCCCAGCGTGAACTCTGTCTTTCCTTTCATGACAAATTACTCCCTTCAGAGATTACTGTGGTGCCTAACTAAATATATTTCCGTATGTGCCTTCACTGCTTGGTGACTGTGCTATTCTTTCAAACAGCAAGGGACTGAGCAGAAATCTGAGCTTAGTCTAATGATTCTTGAAAGTGCTTATAAATATCAGTAACAAGGGATATCTTCAGAAAGTTCCCTCAGACTTCATACTGTTGCAACTGAAGTACCTACTTTTCCTGTGTAGCTCTAGTTTCTCCACATTCTGAGAAAAAAATATCTGTTACATTTCTGTTTCATACTAGTAATTAAATTTGAACTGCAAAATCTGACAGAATTTTTCAAAGATGTAACTGCTGAACAAGAAATCTTTAGCAGGCACAGTTTCCTATGAAGCAGCAATTGTTTTACTCAGCCTAACATTGAGGCTAACATCCATGTAAACAGTAAAACTACTAACTTTGCTATGCATAGATTTCTGGCTTTAGACAAATAATATTGGCTTTTTAATGATTTTCAATTCTACTTTTGAGCTCATTCTTTCAACCAAAAACACCTTGTCTCTTAAAGAATTTATTTTAATGTAAAACATTAAGTTAACATGATGCAGAATGAACAAAGAAGCCACTTTCAATAATTAAACAGCCTACATATTTAATGAAATGTCTTGCTTGCATTAGAAATACTGGTTAACAGCTGCAGAATATACTTTGAAGGCGACTTAAAAGTGCAGAGATGACAAGAGACTGCAAATCTCTGCATTAGGCATTACGGAGTTTTGTCACATTAATATGCAAACAGCTTTCTTTTAAATGTGGAATGATGCCAAGCTGTTGACAGAAAATGAAAATAACATTTTGCTAGCCCATATAAGCAGCAGCAGGCAAAGTAGCCATACAGTGTTCCTGGCAAGGTTTCAGTCTAGTGGCAGTTGGAGGAAATTACTCATTTCGTTCACTGATTGACAAACCTTTGAGGCTTTTTTCTTCCTTTGGTGCACACCTAGCTTCCAAAGATAGCACTCTCCAGTGCTAAACAATGTTAGCAGCTGTTATTAGCTGTGGTATCTATTACAAATTGTGAATAATGTGAGAATAATAAGAGTTCCCTCTTTGACTGAACACAACATTAAGCTTGTTGACTACATCAGGATACGCACATCGATATAATTCCCATTGATGTAATCCGAACTTGTTTCTCCTTCAATAGGCTGCAATCTCACTCGAGAATGATCATCTGAAAAGGGAACAATAAAGAGGAAAGAAAAGTAATTAAAGACATATTCAGTAACTTAGGCCTAATCAAAATATTCCTTTATAGTCAAACTAAAACCTTAGCAATTGCAAGTTCATGCTTATTTTGTCGGACATGAAAACTGTATCTACATTTAAGTCTCATTTCAGTCCTTCACAGGCTTTCCAAATCCCCTCCGGTTTTCAGTACGAATTTCTTAAATCTTATAATGTGAAACCCATTACAATTATCACTTTTGCCTTGACCCCCCTGCTTTTGTCAACAAAATAATATTAAGTTGTCAAAGGTTTATTCATTTGGAAATGCTTCTTACAGTACTCAGAAGGAGCTGAAGTCATTCAAGACATGCTGCCATCTCAGAGTTTTTGAAGGAAACTCATTATCTTTTCAGTAATAGAGAAAGCAAAACACAGTAATGGCAAAACCCAATCAGTAAAACAATGGCTTTGTCACTGAATTTTGTTCCACTGTGGTCATCTGTATCTATTCAGGATTGTGAAAACACTTCCAACTTTATTTTCTAAATTCCAATCTGAAACATCATGGCATGAATTCATCTCATGACAGCTGCCTCATCTTCTCTATGATATGGCAACACTGCTAGAGGCTAGTTCCCACCCTGCACAAGAATATCTGTAGGCTGGCAGGGCTCCTTCTTCTCAGAGACTTTGCAAGCTCCTCTTGGCTCTCTGAGTTCAAAAGCAACCACAAACAACGGCTTTTTCAGAATGCTGCACAAGTTGTAGATAAAACAATTTGAGGGTAGTATCTCAAGGATGTAGAGATGGTAAGTAGCCACTTTATTGCTGCTTTGTTTATGAGGTACTCTTGCTAATTAGATACCTGTGTATTACTGTTTTGCTGCCTGCCTGCTGAGCAAGTATTACTTGCAGCTGATGACAGACCTTCGTGACGGTCATTATTGTGTTGTAAATGTGAATAATCATTAAAACACCCAAAACTTGCCACCCATGTTCTAAACAGCAATTTCTGAAGCTTTAAAACTCCTAAAGGGTAGCAAATAAATGAAAGAACATGAAGTGGCTTAAAAACCCAAATTCATCATAAGTAGCATAATATCGGCCCACATTATGGTGGAGGAAGACCAGGGCAAGTGCTTCTTAAAATAATGCTGTTTTAGAATTACAAGTCAAGAGAGAAACTGGTCGAGGCGAATTCTTTACCTCTTCCTCTTATGCTCCAAGTCTTTGGAAACAGAGATCTCAGAGCCTCATTTATTTCCCTGGAATTCCCCTGGGAGAGAGAAAGGGTGCACTACAACCCCAAACGCAGTAAATCAGAATGAATTAAAATTCCATCTCCAGGTTCCACACAGGTCTTACACTGCTGTTTTCTTGGAATTATTTCACTCAACAGTCTTCAAGAATGAGGCTTACAAACATGCTGGAATATTTGAATCAGTTATGCTAATCAGATCAGCCTTTTCAGCCTCTTTATTAACTTTTCCAAGAATAAAAATTGATAGAGTTGTGACTTTCTATTACATAACCCCTGCTTGTCTGACTCTACCAAGCTATGCTTATCCAAGTGCTTTGCTATTCTATGATTAATTAAGCTATTTATCAGTTTCTTCAGAACAGTGGTTTGGCTCACAGGACCTTAATCCTAAAAATCCATCTTACTTAAGAAAGATACTAAGGAACTTTCTAAGCTCCAGCCATGGCTGCTGATTTTACAGTTTTGGGACCTGATCCAACTTCTGCTAAAGTCAGCAGACTCAGAAGTCAAGCTTGCTTGGACTCATGGTGTATCTTCATCTATATTTTCATGATTTCCCACACCATTGCCTTACAACATGGCATTCTCAGCAGGACAACTCAGGCTAGTAAAGGGTTCAGTTGTCGACGCACAAAGCATCTCATGGCACTTTATATAGCCACTGCCTAGCTTTCAGCTGCCACTGTGGAGTAACACGTCTCTCATATGTACTCTGCTGCATTTGTTGGTCTTGCACACATGTCCCAGGCCATCTGAAATGGCATCACATGTCTAAGATTTAGGAAACTGAAACCCCTATTTGATCACTTGCCTAGAAATGAGTTCCATATTGCAGAAAACAAGCCTAGCTTTTTCCCTCTAAGAAACATCTTAAAAATCTAACTTCCTGTTATTTGACTGACTTATACAATAGAGTAATATGCAGCATCTTTTCTTTACATTTCCATTATTTTGTTACTTGCAATAACTCTTGCTTTGGATTAAGCAAAATAAAGAAGTTACTTCATACCTATGTCTTTGTATCATCTGTTTCCCTCTTTTCTTCTCATGTCGTTTTTTTTTAATACTGCATTCTCAGCTGAGTTTCTGGGAATTCTGGAGGTAATGGACTGTCCAACACCCATTTATTTGCAGTGGAACTGGAGTGACTCCTTTTTTTTATTGCTTTGAGAACTCAAGTTAACTCCTTACTGCATGGCAACACTTGTTAAATCGAAAAAAATCCTTATGTCAACACAAAGAAATGTTACTGTGTCTGGGCTGCGCTTCTGTCAAGCAGATTTAAAACTAAGTGGTACACAAGCCATATTCTTCAACACGTGTGTTGATTCTTAAATAGTCTCTAGATTAACTGTCTATATTTTTAAGGTATTTTTTCCTTTATACTTCAGCTGCTCTTGACAATTTATGCAGCTTTTAAATACTCTCTTTTCCATCTCACTGTTATTTTGATACCCTTCCATTAGGAGATCTAATTTAACTTTCCACTGATCACTTAAGCTTTTAAAATTATTTATCTTAGGATAAATTTGCCTTTGTGGAATATGGTAATAGATAACAAATATAAGCATTTCATACTCTCTTGCCTCATGTTACCTACAACATGCATATGCCAGCCTGCAGACTGTGATCTCTAACAAGCCCCTTGAGCACTTGGTTGATTAGCATGCTTAGCCAATGACCCTTTCTTGGGATGTGCATTCCCAATTCTCTGCAAATCAAACCTTTTACAAACGTCTCACCTAAAATCTTTAGCTGCTTTTAAAAGCTGTGATCAATACTCTCTTCTCATTTAGTCAATATTGAGTTAGGTAAAAATAAACACCGAGCCCCTCCCATTCCCTCAAGATCTCTCTTGAGGAAAAAAGGAATACATTTTACCAAAATCCATGCCTAACCCCACACAGTTATGGGAGAAACATAATTTTTCTTAGGTGATGAAAGATTCATTTAGCAGGTTCATGCTGGGTATAGTTTGTAATGAGAAAACATGAAGGGTTTTTTTGTTCAGTAAAGAAAGAACACGTTTTCTGTGGGTGACTGGACTGTGATCATGATTCAACTTTTTGTAGCCACTGTCATAAAGTGGGCAGGGCACACTTGTAGCCAATTAAGTGCACATCACTTGGGTAACATAAAGCTTATTACAATTTTGACAAGCTCCTGCAATGCTGGATGCTGGTTGCTATTGTTTTAGCTGCCTCTGAGAACAATAATGACTACAAGCAATAATATAACAGTAGTATCTTGGGAAAAATTAAAACAAAGAGGGTAAATGGATAGAAAAAAATATGTAATGCAGAAAATATATACATTTCATTATAATCATGTACCCATAGTTAGTGGCATCTAAACCACTGTATTTTTAAGTGTCTGAACATAGCATAAAAGAGCAAGTTACTAAAATGCTTTTAAGCTAAAGCATATACTTTATACAATTATCTGGGACAAATTTTCCAAAGTAGACCATTCAAATTGCACCCTCAGACTTTGAGAAATGCAATTATTTATCCAGGAGAAAAACATATAAAATAATTAAAAAGTTAACTACCCCATTTGCATACACATATTTAACAACAACAAATGACAAACTGAACAACAAACTGTGGGCAGTTTCAGCTTTTCTTTTAAGATAATGCCTTTAATTCTAGCAGATCTTAATTTTAACTTGAGTTGCCTTTGTTTTCACAGCCATATAAACAGGAAGTGTAATTGATAAAAACTCCATCCAACTCTCTCCCTCTGCTAAATACTGAGGACATTTCAAGTAAATTGAGATCTAAATGTCCCGAGATATATTCCGCCTCTTAGAAAGCCTTCAGTATCACTTGTAATTGTCATTGATTTGTGTATCTAATATCTTTTATGTGTTTTCCCTTGGCTATTCATCACTTGATTACCTCAGACATAAAGCACTAGCAGTTTTCTAGCTTTCTTCAACCAAAGGGTGTCGAAGTTTAAGACAATGTCTAACATGACATTAAAAGAGGGGAGTGACACACTAAACCTGACTACAATAGAAGATCTATTNAGATCTATTTTATTAAGTGTGGACTGGAAAAAAAAATCATAAAGCAAGGATAAATATAAAACTCCTTTGTATTTCTTATTTTTGACTTTGATATTTTTATTCAAATGATTAGCTGTTATTCATATAATGTATTGCTCCATCCACACAAAATAACAAGTTAGTTACACATTAAATATTGTTTGGAGGGAAACAAGCAAAACCATACCTAGTTATCTGCTTTTGCATATGCACCAGCCCATCATGATAATCACATTTCTCTAGAAGATTTAATTTCTTTTTTTAGTATATAACACAGTGTACATCCAAAATACACACCAATATAATCACGTCCACTCAAAACCATGTAGCAGATCATCTCTAGCTTAATTTGCCTCTGCCTCCATGTGAATTTCCTGTGGGTTCTCATTCTGCAGAAGCTACAGAGCTGTTTTCTCTTTGCAGACAGTCTCAGCCCAGCTGGGCCCTATTTACATCACTTACTGTAGGTCACTAAGTTGGGAGCTGTTCTCTCCAGACTTGTTACACTTCAGGCACTGCAGAGAGGACCTCCTGAGGTGGTGATGCAGAAGCATACAAAAGGGCTCTATTTCAGAACCCTTTAGAAGACCTGTCCTTCTCTCTGTCAAGTCCACATAGTTNCATAGTTCACTGATGAGGAAACCTAGGCAGATATGTTCCTGGACAAACACCTAGGATAGGTGCTGAAGTTAGTGCAAATATGCACTACATACTCCCTCCACAGGTCCTCCAAATGTTCAGACAATCAGCATGGCTTATTCTTCTCTGCAGGGTTCTGTATGATTTCTGAACTCAGCAGTACCATTAAATGGTCCCTCCTTAAAGACCACTCTTTATTTTCATGCTTACAAACCAAGGTGATGGCTGCTTATTTCTCTGCTTATACCTGCTCATGGTTATCTGGCTGGATGTTAAAAACACATACAATCC
>WBNO01013057.1:3199-27225 GCA_013400575.1 Peucedramus taeniatus | reverse complement strand
AATTATTATAGATATCATTAAAATATCAATATCATAGGATTATACTGAATTTTAAAAAATCCCTACTATCTACTTTTATTGCAAGAGGGTGGGGAAGGGCAACTATGAGTAAATAGTCTTATTCTGATAGAATCACTTGCAGGGCAAGAGAGGTAAATTCTTGGGACCAAAGGAGCAAACTCTTGCAAAAACAGAATTTAAGCTCTTCAGGAATGGATATATTAGTGTTGTCATCCTCTGCTTCCTCTTTAGCACACTCTGACATGGTTCTATTGCTACACAGAACTTGGTCATGGCTGCTGCTTCTGCTGCAGGTGTTCAGAAATTAAACTTCTAGATTTGCAACTGTATGTCCCTACTGGTATTACTCCAGTGAGGCTGGCAGCTTTTCTTCCCTATCCAGAAGGTATTTTACTGAAATTTATTCCACTGAAAGGAAACTGTATGTTCCTATGTTCTCATTCATATTCAGGGCAGCAGAAACTCAGGCAGCACTTGACTCACGTTTTGAAGATCTTTTAATTTGTATTTTTAAATAGAAAGCATAGAATTTAGTGCAGTTAGTCATGCTTATTTTGGAAAACTATCTTTCAAACTCAAACAATAAGATTCTTCTGATCTTCCTAGAAGACTTCCTATACAATCAATTTAATTGCAATTTACTCTTATAAAATTGCAATTGGCCTTTTGGTTTCCAAGAGGCACAAATTAACAGGAAATAGAGATTTCAGTGACATTATTGCTATCCTTTTTTTTTCCATGACAAATTCTGAGAAAAAAACCAAGAAGCTGATTTTCTATATAAATTGCAATGTAGTGCTTTTTTGGTAAATTGAAACATGAATGATTTATGCCATTTTTTTTCCTTTTTGCATCTGCGGGGGGGCGGTTTGGTGGGATTTTGTTGCTGTTTTGTGGGGTTTTTTTGTGTTTTTTTTTTTTTTGGTGGTTTTTCTTTTTGTTGTTGTTTTTGGTTTTGTTTTGTGTACTGTCTTAGTACAAATATTGATGTAGGTTTGAAAACTTAGTAATAATTGCCCCTCAAGAAAGAATGCTTTTTCTTGGGTTTTTTTCACACAAATTCTATCACCTAAATTTCTTGGACTTCTAGTTCTTTTGTCTTTCTTGTTTTCTTGTTTATTATGATTGCTACATTTTTTTTCAATCAGCATTTTCCAACATGTAGAGGAAATATAGAAAGTGATATGATGAAATTATAAAGAGATAAGCATATATGTCACATATGTAAGAAAAACTGTGCAAAATCAGGACTGCATTTGAGAGCAATGTTTTTTTCCTATAAGTGTGCCTGCTTATTGCTCTGGAAAACTTTTTATCTAAGGAAAAATAGAAATTAACTGTATTAAATTTATTTCAACTCTAGTTCTTTTTAAAGGCAGGACCATAGGAGAGATTTTCCTAGGAAAAATAAACTAGTTATCTCCTAAGAAAAGTGAACTAATCACTGAGGTTTATTTTATTAAGTAGATAAAATGCTGTCAGGTATATTTTCCTTCCCATCCCAATGATGTGCTGATTAACTTTAGTTTTTACAATACTAACTAGGTCTTGGTATGGCTTAGTGATGCTGCCTGAGCAAACTGCTCATTTGTGTGCAATCCTTCTGTGTCCTTTGGGAAGCATCATTCTAATGTTAATAATAGACTAGTTTCTTTGATCAATATGATGCCACATTTACTATAAACCAGTTTCAAATTTATTTTAAGAGCCAGGAAAGTCTTGGCTTCTTTATTTATTTAAAAAAAAATCTTGGACATATAATGGCTTTGGTCCCTCCTGTGAGGAATAGTGTTTGACTGTCTTGGATCTTAAAGGATCTATACACATGCTTGTGCAGTAGAATTATGGAATATGCAACAATTAGATGAATTCTTAGATAGTCATAAGTTTCTATCATTGGATTAGAAATAGCAAAGCCATGAATTCAGTTTGTTCATATGGGGTTTTAGCCAAAGTAAATAAATCAGTGTTTTAATTCACTTGGGTTCAAATTTATTTAGACTTGTCATATTTAACAAAAGAAAATCATAAGCCATAAAGGAGCAGTCAGGCATGATATTAAACAGCTGAACATGTCAAAAAGATCGGCATGTAGTTATAAAGTTTCATTCAGTACATCACTGCTCTACAGTTATTGTTACTCTGTTTGACTTGTACATGCTTTAGATAAATTGATGTTGGGTGTGGAAAGCAACCTTTACTTAGTTTTTGTCCACTGAGTTAAGGCATTGCTTGGAGAACATTTTCAGGCACATGGTGTGACTCTTGGGGTGTCCTGTGCAGGGCCAGGAGTTGGACTCAACGATCCTGATGGGTCCCTTCCAACTCCGCATATTTGATTCTTTGATTTTATGAATAGTTTCCATTTCCTCAAAGGCACACTGATATAAAGATACTTTTTTTTTCTCTTGTTATTTATTGATATCTATTGCCAGTAAATAAGGTAATTACAAACAGGTTTTTTGCTTTTCATATTTCTCTGCTGAATTTTCCAGCAAACTAAAAGTCTTGCCTTTGTTGCACATGCACATGCAAATCAAATTGAACACTTTGTTCTGTGCAGCTGTATAAAAAAGAATTCAGTTCTAGGTCGTTTGTTACTAATCCTTTTGGATCTCAGTGCCCTGTTAAAACCTTGACATTTGAGTTTTCATAAGCAGGCAACTATTATTAGTAAGTTACTTCATGAATGGTAAATGGCTTCACTACAGTTCCAAAGCATGTATTTTCCTGTCAATACTCCTTGCAGCATGTTGTGCTCTGCCTCATCAGAAGAAAGGAGAACAGCTTATGTATTATTAATAAGCAACTCATTTATAGATAGAAAGTTGGTAATCTTTGGATATTAATTGGAAGAATTCTAAAGGAATGATTATAACAGAGACACAAAAAGAAGATTCCTTCCTCTAAGTGTTGAATAGCATATTATCTTTGGACTACAAATTATTTACATGGAGTTACTGCTTAGAGCCAGGAATCTTTTATGTTTCAGTCCATGTTTTAAACCTGATCAGCAAAATGACATCTATCTTCACATTTCCCCTAGAGCCTGACAGTCATGAAAGCATAGCCATTTTTAGGCAGATGTTTGCTGCTGATAAGATGCGTTAAAGCATGGACCATTAGCTGAACTGTTTTGTAAGTCATCAAATATTCAGATTGTTTAACAAATTGATATCTATGCAGAAAACAAAAGACAGAGAAGGTCTGTGTAATGCTGCAGTAGTTCTTATTGACTGTCTTTAAGATCAACAAGAAGTGCTACATTGGGCAGAGTATGAACAGAATGACAATGGGGCCTGTTTCAAAACAAGCTTAAAACTGAATGAAATACATCATTTATTAAAGTAATAGATCTCTTCACTACATCTCCCAAATATGCTGAAGCAGAGTTTTTTTCTGCCTACTCACATCTATTGCTGTCATATTTAAATGAATTAAAATGTAACTTTAGCTTTGCATAGAAACACATCTTAAAACTATAATGCAATGCTTATGTGTGTGTGCTGCATGCAGTTTGCAACTACACAAGTAGAGTGTGACCTAAAGATAAAGATTACAAATAGAAAGCTGAATAGTAATAACTAAATACCTGCATGATGGGTAAACAAACAAACAAACAAACAAACAAAGAAACAAAAAAATAAACCAAACCAAACAAACAAAAAAAAAAAAAAAAAAAAAAGACAAAGGAACTGGAAAATAGTAAAGATGAGTAGATGAGTAGTGGAAAATTTTCACTGAAAGGCGGATGAAAATTGTGGCATAATGCAACAATAGGTCTAGGGGGAGAAAACGAAATATGAGATATATATACTAGTAAATATTTAATGGAGAAAGACAAGCAAGAAGGAAAAACATTGGAAAAATGGAAGACAATATATGCCCCAGAAATAAAAAAAGAAAGAAAAGTAGAAAAGAAATGAACAAAGAAGGGAATTTGGCTGAAAAGACAGGCAAGGAAAGCAAGAAAGGAATAATGATACTCTGTGTGCATGTATCTAGAGATGAGAAATTTCCTAGTTACATGCAGACTATTCATATATACATACACATATACATATACTTATACATATACATGTCATTTCATGGTATCAACTATGTATATATTTAAAGTTTTTAATGTCAGAGAATCACAGAGTAGGTAAGGTTGGAAGGCACCACAGTGAGTCATCTGGTCCAACCTCACTGCTCAAGCAGGGTCATCCTAGATCACATGTCAAAAGATTGTGTCCAGTCTGTTCTTGAATGTCTTCATCAAGGGAGACTCCACAATCTCTCCCGACAATCTGTTCCAATGCATGGTCACCCACACAGTAAATAAGTTCTTCCTCATATTCAGGTGGAACTTCCTGTGCATCAGTTTCTGCCCATTGCCTCTTGTTGTATTGCTCAGCACCATCAAGCAGAGCCTCGAAATACCATCTTGATACCTTCCCTTCATATACTTACAGATATTGCTGAGGACCCCTGTCAGACATCTCTTCTTGAGGCTAAACAGGCCCATTTCCCTCAGTCTTTCCTCATAAAAGAGAGGCTCCAGTTGCCCATTGCAGCCATCTCCATTGCCATCCACTGGACCTCTTCCAGGATCTCCTTGTTTCTTTTGTACTAAGGAACCCAGAGCTGGACATGGTACTTCATATGTAGCCTCACTAGGACTGAGTGGTCCCTTGATCTAGTGTCAAAGCTTTTCCTAATGCACCCAGGACATCATTGACCTTCTTGGCCACAAGGACACACTGCTGGCTCATGGACAGCTTGTTGTCCACCAGCTCCCCTAGGTCCTTCTCTGCAGAGCTGCTGTCCAGCAGGTCGGCCCCCAGCCTGTGCTGTTGCATGGGGTTATTCTTCCCCAGATGCAGGACTTTGCATTGGTCTTTGTTGAATTTCAGATGGCTCTTCTCTGCCCATCTCTGCTGTCTTTCAGGTCCCTCTGAAAGGCTACACATCCCCCTGGAGTATCAGCCACTCCTCCCAGCTTTGTGTTATCCGAGAACTTCCTGAGGAGGCCTCTGTCCCTTCATCAAGTGGTTGATCAATAAGTTAAGCAATACTGGACCCAATATGGAGCCTTGAGAGACACCGTTTTTGACAGGCCTCCAACTAGACCCTGTGCCACTGATTACAACCCTCTGGGATCTGACATTCAGCCACCTCTGCCAGTCCACCTCACTCCACCTCACTGTCCACTGCCCATTCTGTCCACACTTCCTCAGTTTCATCAATGAGGATATTGTGAGAGACAGTGTTGAAAGCTAAAGTCAAGGTAGAAAATACCCACTGCTCTTCCCACATCCATCCAGGTAGTTTTCTCATCGTAGAAGGCAATTAAGTTGGTCAAGCATGATTTACCTGTAGTGGATCCATGCTGACTCTTCCTGTTCTCCTTTCATCCATGTGAGTAGAGATGAGTCTGACTGGCACGTAGTTACCTGGGTCATCCTTGCTGGTTTTGAAGACTGTCCTCATACAATGTCGTCATGCAATTGCCTGATAGATCTTACAGATTAACTTGTTCTGCCAAATGTTTTGATAGATCAGGGTATTTTCATGTCCTGACATTTTATGTTTGTGAACTTCAAGTATAGTTCTAAATAGTTTCTATAAGAGCATGACTTTGTAAAAAATGGAACTGGTTAGGAGAGTTAAAGAAAAAAATCTTGGACAAAGAATCAAGTGAATCTTTGCAGTTCTAATCTAGTGAGGGTGTTGTAGTAGCCATGCTAAGCTCAGCAATACCAAATCAAAATTTTCTCTTTCTTCCTCTAAGCTTTGGATTGCAGCCTGTGACTGGTAAATAATATATGTTAGCTCTGGAGTTATTCTTGTCTTATCTTTTAACACTGTACAGTTTTTCTTCCTTGTCTTTTTGCTACTGGAGTCCATTATTGCAGATAAGGGGACAGATGTATTACATTGGTTAAACATTCATTAATGTAGACAGCATTAATTAAAACACTTCGAAATTTACTGCTACTTCAGCAGGAATGGAATGGGACCCTTATACTAGTGCTATGAAGACTTTATTTACCTTAATGAAAAAAATGTTTCTAAAAATATGTATACGTAGCAGTTGCTTTGTTCTAACTTAGAGGCAAAAGAAATTAAATCTTGTATAAACATTAGAAGAAAAGCTAAGACAGGTATGAGTCTGGGAATAAAGTTCTGTTCAGGCTTGCAGAATGGTGTGTGTGCTTTCCTTTGTCTTTTCAAATCTGGACTATCCCCTGCGATCCAAATGTGTAAATTTAATTGAAACCCGTGTTCCACTTCTTTACCCTATGTACTACACTAAAGTTTCTTCAAGCTGTCTCCATCTGCCTGCCTCAATATCTTTCCTCAGTAAAAATTTTTTTTTTGCCCTTCACATCACTCCAGTCCATAGAAGTTTATCAGTCACACCATCCATTTAAAGACACCTGATGTGTTAGCTGATTTTCTCTTAGATCCCACATTTCTCTGAACAAAGTTTTCACCAATTTTCTTGTTGTCAAGACAAAAGTCCTGTTAACCTTTCACAGAAATGTCCATTCTAAATATTTTGTTAATTAGTGATTAAGTGGTTGGGGAAAGTTTCCTATGCATTTTTAAAGATTCTCAGTCTAATTTTTTGCTTGAAAGTAATTTTCTAACACCAATACATGGTGTCACTAGACTCAAGCTAGTTTTTTATAAAAAACTACATCTAAATCTGTTTATAAAAAGACATCTAAAGGAAGTGCACAGAGGGACTTTCTGTCTAAAATGTCAGTCTTCTGGAAAATTTCAAAAGAAAATTAAATAACAAGAGAATCAGATGCAGAGTAATTTAGTTTTAAATGCACTTAATAAAAACTGCCTTGGAGCAGATAATATGTGTGCATATGTGTCAAAATTAATTTCATTTCTATAGAAAAAACCTAAACCAAACAATCCCCCCCATAACCTTATACAAGTTTTAGTATGTTTTCCTACAGATTTCAAGATCAGTGAATGAGTATTTCATTGTGTAGGTGACATGGGCTGTGCACTAGAGGCTATATATCAGGAATTAATTGTCACTTTGCAAGCAAATGAGATAACAGTCAGGCTTACACAAAAATTACATTGTCTCGAAAAAAATAAATGAATCCTTGGAAAGCATAAATGAACTGATAATCAGGAAACTAAACATTAGTGGAAAGAAATAAGCTCCTTGAAACATCTCTACACACTAAGAGAATTTTAATAAGATATTACAAACTTCAGTAACAGAAAACCAAGCACCAAAAGAATGGAATCTGTCAGAGTGATCATCTATCTGTATCTAGAGAAAAGCTGTGAAGATTTCTCACAATTTTTCTTGTCCCCTATTTGAGGTACATAATTGCAAAGCAAGTAAGTTGCTTAGCTCTACCAAAACAAGATTTTTTTAAAGTTTCCATTCACTGAAGATTTTATTACTCTGGCATAAAGTCAGGAGCTTTTCCTACAGTAGATGAGTCAGGAGAAAGATATAAATTTTACGGCAGATAAAAGAAAACTTACTTTGTTTAACATTTGCAATGCCATCATGCAAAGTAGCTTAGAAATTAGTATGATTCCATGACTACTGAAACTGTTATGGGCCAGATTCAGCCTCACTGAGGCTGGATAAGAACTACTTTCCTGATTTGATAGAAGCTGTAAAGCTTTCTATAGAGCTAGTTACCTGAAACAATAGAAGCCTTGCCCTCAATCCCAGGTTGGTATCACTTCCCAGAATAAACACATACACAGGCACTTATGGAAAAAAATTGTCTTTGAGCATTTATTTGCAGGGCCAATTAAAAAAAAAAAAAAAAAAAAAAAAAAAAAAAAAAAAGGAAGGACAGAAGGAAAGGAGAGAAAAGCCAACAAGACTGCAACACAGAGAAAGCTGGAGAAGAAAAATTTTGGATCAAGTGTGGCCTGAAAGAGATTTATTGCTTTTTCTTTGTAAATGAACTGGTTTGCGTAGGGACTGTTTGACCCCACACAGCCCCAGTGTTTGGGTTACCAAGTAGCCAAAAAAGACACTACTGATGGCAGCCATATGATTCAGTTTCCATAGATACAATGCATATATGCTTCTACCTTGCTAAACAAAAATGAAGGATAAAAAATGAAATTAAAAAAGAAAATGGAGGATGAAAAAGTCAAGTATGTCCTAGAAAATGTAAAATAAGACAAAGTTAGCTGAAAGACTCACAAAAGGAATTAAAGCAAGGTCTAGATATTTTTCTAGAAGGTGGCAATAACTCCAGAAAAACTCATTCTTCATGCGATTAAAAAGAACATTTCCTCCATCTCTTCTGCTGTGTCTTCAGAAGTTGTCCAAGTCATAGAGGCAGAGAATCGTAGAATGGTTTGGTTTGGACCTTTAACAACATCTATCTCCAACTCCCCTGCTGTGGCCAAGGATGCCTTCCACTACGCTAGGTTTGCTAGAGTTCATCCAGCCTGGACTTAAACACTTCCAGGGATGGGGTACCTACAAGTTTCTGTTCCAGAAAACTTGTAGCAAGCTGTTCCAGTGCCTCAATCCCTCTCACAGTAAGGAATTTCTTCCTAATATCTAATTTAAACCTATTGTCTTTCAGTTTAAAACCATGTCCCCTTGTCCTATCCCTGCATGCTCCTGTAAACAGTCACCCTCCAAATGAAACCAAGGTTGTTAGAAACAAGTACATGCCAGCTACTCCCAGCTGGAGGATTGCTATTTTTATTTAAAGTAAAACCAGTGGCATAGGAAGTGAATGTCCTGGGCTGTGAATTTGAATGCCTGAGCAACCAGCACACAGTCTTTAATTGCCAGTAATTTAGGAATGATAATCTGTTGCACAAGAATAGATGAAGCCTGGGGGAGAAATTATTCCAGTCAGTTCAATCAAAACTTGGCTGGGAGCTTTGTAGTAGGTAACTTAAGAGTCAGAGATGAAATCTTCATTGGAGCATCAGTTATAAAATTCTAGTCACTTCAGGACACTTATTGCTTCACCAATGCCCCCAGGAAACCAGGGTATTTCCTGGTATATCTATTCTGTGTCAGGGACTTATAGAACTGAGAAGTCACTGGGAGAGCAGGAGAACAAATCCTAGAGGTGAAGGTCAACAAGGAAGTTCATTTTAGGATGAAAAATTGAGTCAGACCAAATAGATATGTAAGATTTACTGTTTGAAGCAATTTGTTATCTTAGTTGCAAACAGAAGGACTTGACCAAACCCCACAACTTTTGAGAAAGAGAACATAAAATGCTTGAAATTACACTGATAAAAATCAAAACTGATAAAATGACAATTTTGTGTTCCATGAAGCAAGTTTTTAGTGTTGGAGCTTACCCTGAGGAAACAGACCAAGATATCTTGTCCACATACATGTTCAGAATATATGATCTGGATCTAACCATAAGTTTTAAGTTGCCTAGCCAAATGATGACTATCAGGAAGAAAAAAATCCTGAGTTGGAAGATCTTAGTTTCTCATGTAACCTGGTACTAATGGGGACTTACTAACTAAAGACAGCTAACTCAAAGTGTATATACATCTTAAGACTAAAAAAAACCCCAGAAACATTAAGAGTGTGGTAAACATTTTGTTGCACAGTGAACCAGCAAGGAATGCGGTGATGAGTGAAGAAGATGGAAACTAATGCCTGAGAATGTTGCAGATACAGCTCTGATGTCAATATGCAAGACACTTATATTGTGATAAGGGAAAGTAATGCATTTAATTTGTAGCATAGAGGAAGTAGGCATTAGTCCAAATGCTAAGATAAGCAGTTCACTGAACTGAAAACTCAGTAATTCGGCTGATATTTTAAAGAGAATTTCACAAGAGACAGGATCATTTCAAGTAAAAGTTCTGCTCAGTTAGCAGAGCTTAATGACAGTTTCACACTGTAACCCCCCCCCATCCCTCAAACAGCCAACCCCCATCCCTCAAAAAAAAAAATTGGAGAAGGGAAGTAAAAGGGGGAACATTGGTGCTTACAGAATAACTCCTCTTTTGTTCATAAAGGCTAATAAGAAATAAAAGCAGTTGCTGACACTGGTTCAAATAGGTGTACTGCAGAAAGAAGTAATTAAGGGAACACAAACTGTATCATCCATTTTTAGCCAGCATAAAGAATGATTGATGAAGTTTTGCACATACCTTAAGGTGTCTAAAAACCTTGGATGCTTTTCCAGTGAATTCCATTGTAACAATGCACAGTACTCAGATTAACAATAAATAAATAAATGACATAAATAAAATAAAATATGTGATTATTCATTTACATGTCTGTATAGCTTGTAAATAGAGTCTTTATGCTAAATTTCTATTTTCTCCAACACATTCTTAACATACTCATAATTCTTTTACCTTGGTAATGTTCCGCACCACAATCTTGCCTGAATAAATACCCAGAAACCTTTTAGAATTAATACTACAGTATGATAGTAACTTTCCTAGTATGAGTAGAAAAACATCTATTTATGATTAAAAAAAAAAGGAATTTCCAAATTCTTTGTAAAATCTGCTCCTGCTTTTGTATCATCAAAATAGAGAATAATTAGAAAAAAACAAATTAAACTCTATATTTTTTTAATTTATAGATAAATATAGCCCTTCAAAACAATTATAATTTTGGACCCATAAGTCCAAATACTTTGATTATTCATTCTAATTCCATTCTGCAGCCTACAGTGAGACACAAAGCTAGCAATTAAAAAACTCAAAGATACAAAAAATAAATTGCCTACTTTGTTTGGTTTCTTTGTCATAAATAAGTGAAAGAAAAATTATGTCAATACTGAAAAAAAAATTAATATGGCTTCTGAAATTAAGTTCTAATAATCAAAGTGCTTATTGTTTTTTAATATTAGATATTGTTAAATCTAATAATGAGGAGGTTTTAATGGGTGTTTGGGACAGCAGACTAATTGAATCCTGTTTTTCTGTTTTTAAATCAATACTCAAAGTACACCTAAAGCTTAGACATTCAAAGTTATAAAATTTACAATTGAAAACTGCCTTTTTAAAATCCTCTAAATAAAAATTTGCTGTCATATTAATTTATACCCATCACATAGTTCTTAACTCACCAAAGCTTCCCAGCTGTAAAAGATTAGTGGCTGCCTCATGAAGTGTGTACAATATAATTCCCAAATATAAATAAATAGCTAAAATCCCCCTTCTGTCTGTTCCAAATCACACTGCAAATATTTAGTGTAAAGCTAGTAGAAATAACTGATTTACTTGATGGAATAAAAATGCAGAATTTTTGCATTGACTTTATGTCAGTCTTGTCTATGGCTGTGACTATTTAATTGCTTGTATTTGATATTCCTGAATCACAATTACAGTATCAATGTGCCAAAAGAAGGCTCAGACTAAGTGTGAGTAGTGTGAATAGTATCACTGACCTTGATATCTAAGGCTGTATCAAATACTGTGAGTTAAACATTTTATACTATAGACTATTGTTTGTGACTGTAATCTGAAAAAAATGTTTTTTTCCTTGCCTCCCGAACCCTGATTTGGTGATGGTACTTGATAATGAAAGACATTCATTGTGTCCCCAGTTCTTTTGCTCTAGATGATGGGGAGAAGTGTGAGGGAAAGTCTGGGTATGCAATTTTTCTGATCCCACTTTCGACACCAAAATATTGTGATACTCTGAAATAATGTTAGGGTCCAACTATTAAAGGATGCCTCTGCCCAAATTAAGGTGCAAATGAGACCATTAGTATGGTTTTTATTTAAAAAGAAATATCAGGTAAAGATAGATAGGAAAAGAGTGGGGAAGAAGAGAAAGAGGATGAGTAAGAGAGAGATATTAAGGAAAAGATATCATCACCACATGGGTTCCTGCAGCTTCCTAGTGGCCTTTTTTTACCCTGGTCTGCTCAGTGGTGGAGTGCCCAAGTGTTCTACTTGAGGTACATCTCTTATACAGTCCAAGTCCCAGGTATCCACGAGCTGTATGTGCCATCCCCATAAGTTGGGATGACGTGTGTTAGCAGTTGTTTCCTTTTCTCACAGTTTGCCATGGCTGGAATTTTTGTCTGGAAAAGTTAACCTAGATCTGCTTTGTCAGGCTTGGCATCTTCCTTTTGTTGCAGTCTGTGCTTTTCTCACAGTCTGCACATGGTATTTTGTCTGGTGTGCTAATTCCAACCCTTCCACCTTTGTGTAGGCCTGAAATTAATGCCCTCCTCTTTTACATCTGTACCTGTTGTGGTGGTTTATCTTACAGGAACTTTCTTCTTTGACAGTGAGCTGAGACATTTTAACTGCATTCTTTAATTCCTGACAGCTGTGGAATTCACCTCCTTCACAGTTCAGACACTGAGACGGTGAAGCTCTGTTCAGTTGCTCAAAGATTTCTCTGAAACGCCTTAGCCTATCTCAGGCACCTGCATGTGGCTGGCAAATATGGCATGTGACCCACAGGTGTCACAGGAGCAGCAGCTGGAGGCCCTGCAGGATAGACTTTGCTGTCTCAGACGACACTAAATCAATACCTGCGGTCAGGTGAATTGAGCCTCTTGTCAGCACACCGATAGTGTCTAGAGAACCAGCAGATCAAATGTCAGTGTCTGGTTTTAGAGTGACACAAATAGCTCTGTAGACTCTATTGACTGTGTTTAGTGGATCTTCACAGACTGTGGTGATAGTTTAGATTCCTATCTTAGAGATAAATACATGCCTGTGGCACGTGCGTTTTTAGCTACATCAGAATCCTTGCATAAGTGAATTTTCTCGTGTAGAAAACAGAATGAGAAAGAATGTTGCTTTAGCCATGGAACACATTGGCTTCTCATGTCAGTTGTCATCTTTTGCTCCATGCTGTAGCACAAGCAGGGCTTCTGGCACACAAAATCTTTTTGTTTAAATTAAGCATCTTGAAAAAAATCTCATTTGTGATCTGGGAATGTGAATGGTTGTGTGGCAAGAAGCTGGAAGATATGGACTGAATATTTGCTTCTGTCTCCTCCTTCCTTTTACTTTCCCTAGGAAACACAAATAATTTTTTTCTGTGTTTTAACTTGCAGCTAGGTTGGTTTTATTTTGGTTATTTGTTTGGGTTTTTGTTTGTTTCTTTGTTTTTAAAATGATGTAGTGGCCTAAGTAATAATATATCCAACTACCACTCCCAAAGAGCACTGAGTTAAATTAATCTTAAGAAGCTTCAAAAAGGTGAGTTATTAGGCCATTAGCCTTAAAACCTATGTCCTTATATATTACTGCTACAAATAATCTGTGAGTGAAAATGAATTGCAGTGTTTTCACTAGCTAAGGTTGTTTTATTCATTGCTAGTTGTAGAAAACTCCTAAACCATGCACTGACATGAATTGGTTTCAGTACTATTACAGGAACTAAAAATTCAGGTCAGTGCCTCACTTTTATGTCCATACCCACAGAAACCGTGGCCATGCTTTGCAAGCAGTACTCTTGGAAAAAGTTCAGCAGNAAAAAAAAAAAAAAAAAGGACATGCATATAATTATGTTTTGAGGGCATGCCATACCCACAGAAACCGTGGCCATGCTTTGCAAGCAGTACTCTTGGAAAAAGTTCAGCAGTCTGAGATTACAATAACTGCGGGCACGTTTATTGCCATCCTTGAGAGGTTAAACAAAAGTGTGTACAGTAGAGACAGGAAACACTATTTTTCATTTAAATGTGTCCTTGAGGAGACCAATACTACAATGCAGACCTGAAGTCAATATTTTAAAGGAGTGTGGAAACATACAGAAGATACAGAGAAAGCTATTACATTTAGAAAAGATAACTCTCAGTCAGAACCTGCTATTGAAGCATCTTTAGCTTGCTATTTACAGCAAAGAAATATGCAGGATTGTTTGGGAATTATTTTCCTGGTTTATAATAATTTTCAGAAGGAAAATCTGGAAATCCAGTTTTAATCTGAAATTTATGAAAAATAATGCTGAGAGAAAGCAGTTAGACACATTTGAGGAGAAAATAATTTTTACTAGTAAAGGTGGTTCACCAGTGCAATAATATGAAGATTAACTCTTCAGACTGTGAGATCAGGAAGTCATGACTGAATGACTTTTTGTATTGTATGCTTCAGTCACACCATGGTATGTTTATTCCATGTTCAACTGGATGATTTTTAAAAGCCTGGTTAAAGCAATCTTTTTAATTGCAAAGCTATGCATTTAGATGCTATAACTATTGGTTGTTAAAACTGTAGAAATACATTGTGAAATAGCTCATCTGAAGAGATATGCCCCATCTTTGTTTTACTGGAGTTTCCTTTCCTTGCACTTCAGTTCTCTCAGCTGTGTTGGCTCATTATCCAAGAACCATCATTATCCTGTTGCTAAATCCTTTCGATTTCTCCATTTTTAAAAGGTGTTTTGAGGTCTGTGGTTCTTGAGTTGGGGCTTTCTAAATGGAGTGCAGTAACTAAAAAGGCATGGTCTCCTGAAAGGTTAATCTAAAAGCCTAAGCAGTGGGAATCAGAAAGAGAGCTGTCTGATTTTGTTCAGGGTTATTTTCTTCCCAAAATATTTTATAATTGTTAGTTATACTTAATGTAAAATATAAACCACTCCTCCCTATGCTCCCTCACACTCCACCCTCTGAATGCCTATCGCAGCGCTTCCCAAAACATTGGCAGAACCTCTGAATTTTTTTTTAACAGTTCTCTTTCTGGCAATTTCAAAGTCCAATATTCCTTTGTCTATAGTTACCATAGTATGTAAACTTTTACTTTTCCTGTTTTATCTTTTGTAAAGGAAAAATGTAAAACTAACTAGTAAAAATGTAAGATGTAAAACTAACTAGTATTCTTCCCTCCCTTACTTCATAACTATTTTATGTGCACTCACCTATTTTGTTTAGCAGTGAAAAAAGGAAAAATATAGTCTCAACCACCCCTTTTGACAAATCCCACCTTTCTAACCTTCCCTCCTCTCTGGCATCACGGTTTTGTCATTCACTCAGTTTCTCTTCTGTGTACTACATGAGCTTGCACTTAATGCTCAGATAGGTGAGCTAGAATTGAGTGTCATTCAAAACTACTGGCCTCCCAAGTTCTCCTTTTTAGTCTATAAAATGCACAAAAATGGTGGCTTGGAAAATGTGTGGAACAAAAACTGAAAAAAAACCATAAAAAGAGTTAGATACTGCTAAAAATATTTTAAGTTTCAAAAATAATTTAAAGTAGGTATAGCTGTGTTTGCCCCAGGGGGCACTGAGAACATGAAAACAAATTTTAGAAATGGCTATGGAAAATACTGAAAGCAGGAAACATTATAAGATATAAGACACCACCTGTGTATTCAGCAAGCATGAAAGATTAAATTTGATCAGATCAAAAAGCACAATGTGGATGACACATAAGGGATGCCCTTGGGAGTTCATTCTGTTTGACTACAAGGGAATAGTTTCTCATTAAGGTTTTTCATATCCACAGCTAACTGCACACTACAACAAAAACAATAGCTGTGTTCTAGAGTTAGAAGTTTCATGTTGTTAAACTTCTCAGATCAAACCATTTCATTTTCCTAATGGTTCTCCTGCTTTTTGAAAAGAAAACTAAGGAAAGAGGTAAATAAAAGGGAAAATCTGTATTTATGGTGCCTGTCACCCATTCAAAGACTTTGTGAAGACAGCTTTTTGTAGTTTCTCATTTATTCAGCATATCAACTGAATGATTATAATATAACCAAACTGTAAAGATGTTTGCAACAATAAAATATCCTTTTTTTCCCCCTGGGATATGCTACTTTTTAGTTTCTGTGTTCGTTTTTCAAAAGGAAGCAATTTTCTTGAAAAAAACTCCTAAGGAAATCTTTCTTCTTCTGTCACAGCTATCAGTTATATAATCATAGATTTGTTTAGGTTAGAAAAGACCTTTAAGATCACCGAGTGTAACTGTTAACCTGCACTGCCTTGTCCACCATTAAACCCCGTCCCTAAGTGTTGCATCTACATATCTTTTAAAAACATCCAGAGATAGTAAGTCAACCACTTCCCTGAGCAGGCTGTTCCAGTGCTTGACCTCCCTTTCCATGAAGAAATTATTTTTAGTACCAAATCTAAACCTCCCCTGACCCAACTTGAGATGATTTCTTCTTGTTCTATTGCTTGTTACCTGAGAGAAGGGACCGACCCCCACCTCAGTACAACCTCCTGACAGGGAGTTGCAGAAGGGGATGAGAGCCCACCTGAACCTTAATTTCTCCAGGCTAACCAACTCCAGTTTCCTCAGCCACAGCGTCACCAGTGCTGAGTACAGGGGGATGATTACTGACCTGGTCCTGCTGGCCACACTACTGCTGATACAGGCCAGGTTGCCACTGGCCTCCTTGGCCACTGTTCCTTGTTCCTTGTCTGTTGATCGGCATCCCCATGTCCTCTCCTGCTGGCCAGCTTTCCCACCACTCTTCTGCCAGCCTGTAGCACTGCATGAGGTTGTTGTGACCCAACTGCAAGACAGCACTTCACCTTGTTGAACTTCATACCATTACCCTTAGCCCATAGATCCAGCCTGTCCAGAACCTTCTACAGAACCTTCCTGTCCTCTAGCAGACCAACTTGGTGGCATCTGCAAACTGACCGAGGTGCTCCCAGTCCCCTTGTCCAGATTGCTGGTAAAGCTAATCAGGTACTGAGCCCTGGGGAACACTACTTGTGACTGTCTGCCAACTGATTGTAACTCTAGTCACCATCATTCCAGTTTCTTCAGGAGAATTGTGTGGGAAATGGTGTCACAAGTTTACTAAAGCACAGAAAGTCAATATCCACAGCCTTTTCCTCATCCACTGAGGGGGTCATCTTGTCATAGAAAGGACCAGGTTATTCAAGTAAGACCTGCCTTTAGTAAACCCACACTGTCTGAGTTTATGAAAGCTTCAATGGCTGGACTTAATATTTTCAAACCATAATGATTCTATATTTCTATAATCCCATTCAGACCCTTAGAATTGCGTGTGCCTAAATGGTGCAGCAGGTCACTGATAATTTTATCTTGGATTATGGGGTCGTCATTCTGCTACTAATCTATTTATAGAAACATTTTTATTGGCTTTTAGGGCTATAGCCAGAATAAGTCCAAGTGGGGCTAGGGTTACTTTTGGCAAAGAAAGAGAAAGGACAGTTTCATGTCTCTTTTTGTCATGCATAAAATCTTCCAAGTTTTCATTGCTTAATTGAATTTAGTTTACAGTTAGCTAGGTACAACAGAACCCCAAAAGAATAGAATCTGTGGTACTAATAGGTTAAATTCTCTAGGCAGTTGATATTCTTAGAGCTAGAGCATTTATTAAAAACTAAAACTATACCTTTTTTTTTTGTCTTCGTTATTATTTTTGTCATGGTTGACTTTACCTAATTTCTTTGTTCTTTTATTGATCCACAGCTTTGAGTTTCCGCTGGGCATCATGGAGTGAATGCATGCCCAAAGAGTCAAACTAAAAGGAAAACATCATTTTCTTTTGATATTGCTACATTTCTTTTATACATTCTTGCTGTCTTAACTATGTATATAGTTAGCTTAATCGTGTGGTTTCAGGCTGCAGTACATAAACACAGAGGGATCATAAATTATTAAAATCAATGCATCTCAATACTCTAGACAGGAAATAAATTTTTGTTAATTTTTTATTAAAAATATGAAATGACTGGAAAACAGTTAAATTTCTTATGCTATACAGCAGATTTAATGTAAATAGTCTTGTTGATTTCACTGGGACCTAGACCAAAGCCATTGGGAATATATGAGCATAAGGACTGTGTTTGTGTAATATGTATTATGAACCTAATAGAAACTTTATTGTATATTATACCATCTGTCACCTCTTATTTATCCTTGCATGTATTACAGGAAAATTACTCCCTTCCATGTTAAAGCATGGGGAATTTTTAGCTGCAAAATAAGTAGGATTTTAAAAAGTAAATCAAACCAGAGTGCCATAGTGCTTTATTTTAAATTACAGTGATGTCGTAAACATCCCTTGGTGATCCAGCACAAAACACATATCTGAAATTTTCCCTTCTTATTCACTATGTAGCAATATTAAAAGAAAAATAAACACAGTAATTGCTTTTGACTGATCTGCTTTCAGTTTTTATATATTATTTGATAGGCTCACTTGTGGCATATGGGTCAAGCACACCTTAGAGGAGGTTTAAGCTTTCCAGTACCTAAAGGGGAGCTACACAAAATCTGGAGAAGGCCCTGGAGCTCGTCCTTTTTACAAGCTGGGATCAGCTTAAAGAGGGTAGGCTTCGGTTGTATATTGGGAAGAAATTCTCTGCTATAAGGGTGGTGAGGCACTGAAACAGGTTTCTCAAAGAACCTGTGGATACCCCATCTCTGGAGGTTTTCAAGGCCAAGCTGAATGAGGCCCTGAGCAACCTGGTCTGGTGTAAGGTGTCCTTGCCCACGGGAGGGGAGTTGGAACAAGATGGTCTTTGAGGTCCTTTCCAATCCAAACCATTCTATGATTATGACATGCAGATGAACTGTCCCACAGAACTCAATATGGCTATCCCATGTCAGACTAGAAGATCTGTGAAATCCCATGTCCCCAGCTCCAGTATTCCATAAAACAAATGCCTAAAGAAGAGCATTTCCTTAATACATTCAGTGGCAGGGTCATTTTTACATATTCAGTGACCATTAGATTCTGTTAACTGGTCATGTTTTCCTGCTAAATCCATGTAGCATTCACAGCACTATATTTCAATTAGTTTTACAATTCTGTGCCTCATTCCACAAAGTACCCCTTTTGCTTGTTATGAAACTGGCTTCAGTTGACCTTATTTGATGTTCTTGTTTCTTCCTTTTGAAGAGATGAAGAATAGTCTGTTTCAATCCATCATATCTAAGCCAGTCACTTTTTGAATTTCTATAGTATCATCTCCTCTGACATTATATATTTTCTTTATTGAAAATGCCCTCTTAATCAATTTGCCATAGTATAAAATTCTTTGCTTACTTCTCATCAAATATCTTTTGTTGTTTTGGTGGTTCTCTTTTTTTTTAGATAAGAATGAGCCAAACTGCACACAGGTCTAAATATGAGTGTGACTTGTGAATTTTGATGTAGTGAACAATGTTCTCTAAGACAGTGGTTTTTATTTTTTATAGATTCTTAATAATTTCTAGCACTTTGTATGTATTTCTGAGGTATTCTATTTATTGGTTTGGTGTTTTGGTGGAAATAGCTGTCATAAGCCCCATGTCCTTAACTGGTAATGACCATATAATAACCAATAATGATCACATAATGATCATATAATGATCACTTAATGATAAAAACCCTTTTGTCCTAAATAATGTTAGAATTCTTCTTCTTCCACAATATGAAACAATTTATATTTGTTTGTATTAAATTCCATGAGTTATTTTATTGGCAAACCACTCATAAGGTTCTTCCATGGGTTGTCACAGCTGATCCTTGACTTTATGACTCTGAGTAACTTTATAACATGAACAATCCTTCAACTTTCACTCCCATGCTCTTTCCAAGGCATGTATTCATAAAGACATTGAAAAACATAACCATAACTTGGGTTGGCAGGGTTCCCCTGGGGTCAATTCATTCAGCTGCCTTTTCACAGCAGGTTTCATTAGACCTGATAGCTCAGAGTAAACATCTAGTGGAGTCTTGAGTACTTACAAGGACAGAGATATCACAAGCTCTTCATGCAAACTGAGCCAGTATTTAAATGTCCTCACAGCAATTTTAATACTTTGTATTCAATAAAAACTTGGTGTGTTTCAGCTTCTGTCCATAGCCACTTGACCTGTCTCCAGGCACCTTGAAGAATGGTCTGGTTGCATTGCCTCTGAATCCTCTGACCAGGCTGCTTTACACAGTAAGGTCTTCCCTGGGCCTTCCTTTCTTGGAGCTGAAGTCTCCCCTGGAGTGTCATGTTCTTAGAGTTATTATTGTAAATAAAATTGTATATTATAAACCTTGCTTAAATGTTACAGCTGCACAATCAAACACAATGAAGGCTGCCATACTCATATACCACTCTGACTGCTAGCTCCAGAGAAGAGCTAGGTAGTAAAAATTCAGATTCCTCTATATGGAATATTTATTTAACTTTGTGATCTCTTGTAACTGAGAGAATTCATGAATTAGCAAGAATGATGAATTGAACTATTTTAGTGTTTTTCCTGAGAGTCTGGAAATCTGCCAGAAAAAAAAAAAGTATTAATTCCTGCATAAAAATAGCATAAAAATGTCTTTGCTTACAAAGTTGCAACTTCAGGTTAATTGTGCTGCAAAAATAATAGAAAACACAAGCTTTACTTGAAAGTATTGCCATAAATTATGTGTAGGCCCAGAGATGGCTGTCATTTTCTAGTGGAACTTTTTGAAATTAAAACCCATTGTTTCCAAAAAGAACTTCTTAGGTTTGAGATTTCAGTTTTGTCTTCTGTTTTTTTTCTGTTAAAATATCAATTAATGTAGACAGTTGTCATTCTATAGAAAGCCAAAGCAAATGTTTGGGGACCCTAGTAATAGAATACAAGACTCTCCAAGTCAGTGTGCTTTGTACTGTAGAATAATATGATGCATACTGATGAAGGTGCCCTTGGTAAGAGTGTATTTTGTCTGAGATATCAGACTATTGAAATTCAATCCTTGTTCCATCCACAGATTAATTTTCGTTTAAATTGGCCTCATCTCACTAATAAAAAAATTATTGTTTTAATGGGCTGAGCCTATCCATTACAAGTATAACATTTATTACAGAATATTAAGTGGATTTAAATATAATTAACTGAAAGTGAATTTGATAATTAAGATAAGTTTAAATTCAAGTTACATTTTACAAGTAGATAGTAGATTGATTTCAACACTAAAAAACCACCCATTTTCAAGGTTTTTTACTTAATTTTGTACTAACATCACACTAGACTGCAAAACTCTCCATTTTATCTTTCTACTTAGTGAAACTGTTTGAGTTGCTTCAGAATTGAATATGATCCAAAAAATTTAATGGAGTAATATTTATGTGCTAATAAAGTCACAGTTTCATAACAGTCATGTCAGGCAGAGACATCATCATTGTCTATCAAGGCGTGTTCAGCATTGCATGTTCATAAACACAACTAAAGTGCAGTAAGCTGTAATAAAGCATGCTTGGTTGAAGTAGTCTCAGTAGAGAATTCAATCAATCAGCTCTTATCTCTTCTGAGAGTAAGTTCTTTCCCAAACAGCATGACTGTGTATACAAAATGTTTTCTGAAGTGGTGATTGTGAAATGCAGGATGGCTGCTGTAATTGCCTCATTGTTCAGCCCATGTCACAAAATTATGCTCATCATGCACCATGGGTGCCTCTGTGCACATCATGTGTGCACAACACCAGGCTTCATTCTTTCCTCTGACATGTGACATTGAGTATATTTCTGTGCTGGCACTCTTGCAGCTGTTCAGATAGGGGACTAGAAATGTATTCCATCAAGGCAGACTGATGAAACTTTTATGCAAAAGTCATATGAAATAACACAAGAACACAATGACTGGAAGCACCGCCAAAATGATAATAGGTGTGTTTGGGCTTAGGGCCAGATTAGTGATTTTGTGATGGTGTTTCTGATCAGCTCTGATTTTCTCACAAAAGGAAGGTATGTGGGCAATATCTGGCTGTGCTTTGGGAATTTCTAGCAGCTACAACAGTGTTTGGAGAATTATCGTTGGGTGCTGTAAATCTGAAGACTTGTCACTGCTCAAGTTAGCACTGGAGTGAGCTGCCTTCAGGTAGCCCCAGAATCTATGGGGACATAAACCTACTTTATACCTATTTATTCCCTCAGCCATGCCATGCCAAGTGGAATAAGTCACTTTTGCTTCTCTGGTCCCTACCATATCATTCCCTACATCATGGTGCAATAGAAGCAAAGTTACATGGGGTGCAGCAGATGAGGATGTAGCAAACAAGCTAAGTAATGCTGCCTGTTGTCCCAGATATTGAGGAGAACAGTCCAGAGGGGGATTATTCAGAGTACCTTCCTGTGCATATATTTTGGTCTTTTGTGCTTAAAGTTTTGCTATGTGTCATTTGTGGAGCACAGGGAAAGACTAGATATTCCTATGGCACATTGTGGATTTAAAGTCTCTGCTGCATTCTCACACTTTCTAGTGTCATTTGTTCAGGATAGACTCAGCTCAGACATAAGCAGACACAGCTGTACAACTGTGGCTGTGCTTAGGACAGGTGAATGGGCACCACGACAGCAAATGCTTATGAATTATAAGATTTTCAACCCCACCTTTTACCATTAAGGATATCTTTGATGCCATGCTTTACCTTTCTAAGGAAAACCAGAGCAAGTTTCTTGTTCACTAAGTTTAGCAGCTCATTTGACACAGAATCCTATATTTTATGGCAAAACCTTGAAATTAGGTGTACACACTCTACTCTGGAAAAATGTGTCTCTTCAAACATTTATTTCTACTGATCCAGGTATGTGTTGAGAAGTTGGTTATGTTCCTTAATATTTAGATTACTTAATCTACTGAAATACTATGATATTATCAGTAATTTTTCATGCAGAAGAGATGTGTGTTAGGCAATGCTGATAAAGAAAATATATCTTCTCATAAGTTGTTTCACTGACTTACTGAGAGTCATTTCTGAACTGCACCGGAGAGTTCTGTCAACATCTCACCTCACTTTCCTTTCTATAACTGCCTCATGAAGTTTTTTTCCATGCACTCTTTGTTTTTCTGTCCAACACAAGAAGAAAATGAAGGCCTCTTCTTTTATAATCAAGTTGTTTATGGGTTTGAAGATATAGGCAAAAGTAATCAATAAAACAAATGTGTTTAAATCTCTTTTTTGCCCTTTTATGACTTGACTCCCTGCTATTTCTCACTTCTACCTGAAATCGATGATACATTTTCTATTGATTTTCTATAACAGGGGAAAGATCTAGCTGCCTGTTAACAAAATGTAGCATACTGAAAATCAGTGAGGTGAAAACATTGGTTAAAAAGATGCTATCAAAAAACCCTCTTTATTTTCCGTAAGATTTTTTTAAGAAAATAATTTCATTGTCATAGTTATATGCTTGTATAATAGTTTTAATTAATTTTTTAAGATTTTTTTTCACGTTGCTGAATTTAGAAGCAACACTTCATGAAATGGTCTTACTGATCTTATTCAGAGTTTGATTTGAGCTCAATGATGTTAGTTAAGTTTTTCCTGTGGACTTGAATGGTTTCAGATCCATCAGATTTATGGACTTGCTGGAGGTTATTAAGAATCTGGTAAAAACCAGAAAAGCTATATGAAGAGGGTGGTACTTTTAAATTATCAATCTTGATTTCCCTAAACTGAGACAGTCCCAACCAGAGTGTGTCTGAAAGTCCTCAATCAGGTGAGCCTAAAATCAAATGGCAATGACCTGATTAAGTAGTGCCTAGTTGAAAGGTGTAACTGTTTGCCTTAAAGAGAAACACTTGAGGTTAAGTTTGAATTATTAAAAAATACTATACTTATTGAAAGTAAAAAGGGAATAATTAGTGGATTAAATGGTTGAGCACAATGTGCAGTGAATAAAATATTACATTGTTTAACATAAATATTGCAGTGCTTAATTGGGCTGATTTTTCACTTTTATCAATAAAGAAACTGGCAAATTAATAGCTACAATGCCACGATTAATTGTTAAGCATTTGTTTACATTCTTTTTAAACAAAATTTAAAACTGCCTTAAAAAGTATAGAGGTTTTGCAAATTCTTTCACATTCTGTCTATTGAAAGTGCATATTCCCTTTTCCAGTAGACAGAACTGGAAAATGTTCCTAAGCTGCCAATGAAGATTTGTATATCATTGTAACACAAAAAACTTGACCATTTACTTAAAGGCAACAAGACTTCCTTTGAGAATTTATATTTGTTATTGCATGACCACCTCCTAGTCTTTGTCTACATCCAACACAGTAAAGAAATTGTCCACAAGTATGGATCATTCACTAAATTTCTCATTTTTATGGATCCATGATGTTTTTTCTCCCCATCATTGTTCTACTGAGCT
>WBNO01013052.1:0-28009 GCA_013400575.1 Peucedramus taeniatus | reverse complement strand
AAGGGGGGACATTTGGAGTGAGGAGGAGTAAGGGGGGGGCATTTGTCTTTCCAAGTCACCGTGATGCATGATGAAGCCCTGCTTTCCTTGAGATACCTGAATATCTGCCTGTCCATGAGAAGTACTTTTTGTTTTGCTCTGCATTTGTGTGGCTTTTGCTTCCTTATTTAATTGCTTTTATCTCAACCCATGAGTTTTCTCATTTTTCTGATTCTCTCTCTGATCCCACTTGTGGGGAAGTGAGGAAGTGGGTCTGTGGTTACTTGGTTGCTGACTGGGGTTAAAACAAGACAAGTTCAAATACATAGGCCTACAGAACCCTTTAAAGCGCTATAACAAAAGCAGAATAACAGCAAATATATAAAATTTCACTTTTTTTTTTTCACTAATTCACTATTACAACATGGTAGATATTTGCCTCACCTTTATGGGAACAAACGTCAGCAAAACAGTTACAAGAAAGGTCTAAGAGTTTTGATGCATAGTACCCATTCTTCTTTTCCAACATGAAAATGCCTAGTTTTACAGATGTTGCTAACTAGAAAGTATTTTCTCATGTAAATTTAGTCAGATTACTCTTGATTCTTACTGATTGACTCTTGACAATTTTCCCTCTCTTTTTCCTAATTTTTGCCAGTTACCTTTTTTTTCTATACAAGACAGTTCCTGTAGTCAGCAGACCCTTTCAAAGATAGATTTTTGACAGATGTTTTTATTGTTTGACTGCTTTTCAGTCTTTCATATTTGTCTGTTAGAGCTGTCCTTACAGTACAGGGGTGGAAGCCTGTAGAAATAGCTAGCTGATGCTTCACACAACAGTTAATAGCTTATTCACCTCCTATAAAAGATGCAGAGAATGCAGTATCTATTGGACAGCTGAGGGCAGTCAGCTCTCAATTCCATTTGCACAATGTCATCCCATTAAATAGCATCCCAAATTGATGTTTGTATCTCTCAGATGTTATATTCCATTCAGGATGGCACTATGAGCTCTTTGCATGATCAGTAGCTTTCCCTATCACTTTCAGAGACGAAAGATGCAAACAGGGCTAGCATTCTGCTGTCAGAAGAGAAAATATCTACCTAGAAAATAAGAGGAAATGCAATAGAAGTTGAAGTAAAGCATCTATGTTAAAGCAGGCTTTGTGCTGTGTTGAGTTTTTCATAGCTCTTGATGCTACGTCCAATTCAGAAAGTATCACAGAGAAGTGCAGAACACAAATAAAAGCCAAACCTGAGCACAGGGATTTAATTTACTCCTTGGAAAATGTAGATGTCTTTTAGAACTACAACTTTCTGTATGCAAGTGTCTGTACGTGTGTTTGCATAGACAAATATGCAACAGGAGAATTACAGAATAAAATCTGTGTGGGTTTTTTTGTCTTGATGCAGCCTTCAAAATGAACCAGTTAGCTACAAACTCCTTTCATTTCTGTCATACAGTCTGTGAGAAACTGGGGCACTTGTCCTTCATAAAATATGATTTTGTTCATGAAAGTGTAAAACTACTAATACTTGTTTCTTCTAGAAGAACCCAAACACTTAAGCCATCTGCATTCAGCAGTCCTACCATGCTGTTTATTCAAATGAGAATTCTTAACAAAAAGGTTACTTCATTGGGCCAGTTCAGCTTGTTTGCCCAGCAGGAGCTCCACACTTTATTTAAGCTTTTAAACTCCATATCAGTAGCATGAGTTGATGTTTAGTGCACAATAGGGATACAGTATAGCCTAATATATGCATTTTTCCTTCAGAATTCTAATGGTTTAGTACTGAAGGAAATTTACACAAGCCTTATAGAAATTAAAGCAAGGCATTTATTTCATTCAGAGAATTCAGTGACTTCCAATGGTTGCACTGCTAAGGACTCTCAGCTTTGAAAGGGACCTTTTATTGTGCAGGAAGAAAGCTCAGATATAGCGCTAAGCGAAAATTTCAGAGTCCAGATTAGCATGCCTAGCAACTCATTGCTGTGTACCGTTTTTTCCCAGTCCCCCACTAGCTGAACTCTTTCCGTACATCTTTAATTGATTGGGTTAATATAAACCCTCAGCACTACCAGTGTTTGTGTGGCCCCCATAATAAGGCTATTGTGTGCTTCTCTCTACTCTTGTGTTCCCTATTTAGGAATGTGTCGCTCTGAGCAGTTCAAAAGTGTGAGCAAATGAAAAAAGCCACAATCACTTCATTAATGATTTGTAAACAGAATATCCAGTACTGACGCCACCTGCATAGGCTTTCAGAAGAAAAAAATGCTGGATTTGCTGAAGCTCTGTGTAGAATCACTGTGGAATTTATTTCGGCAGAGTAAATAAATGCCCCAATTAACACTTTTACACTCAACCAAATGCTTGTATTTAGAGGAAACAGTTTCTTTCTTCAAGGAAAAATTCAAAGGAGACATGGGATAAAGATAAAAAAGAACACCCCAAAAACAAACAAACAAAAAATAACCCTTAAATCTCTCTGAGCAAGTTTTACACAAGACGGCACACAGCAGTGGTTGAAGTTATAAAGGCAGACAGCAAAATGTGTTTAAAAAAGGAATGTGGAGTAAGAGAAAAGTTCACTGAAAATTTCAAAATAGCAGCAAATGTGTTTATAACTTCAGTTTGCTGCTGCTGTAGGCCTCATTAAAGTAAGCCTTTGTTTTTTCCTTTTCAAACACTACCTATTATGACAGCTAGAAACAGCTTACCAGCTGCATACTGTCATCTTGGCCTGCCAAGATATCATGTAATCATTCTCAGAGTCTGAATATGGGTATCCACCACTGGCTTTGTGAAGATGTCAAAAAAACTAAAATTGCTCTGCATGCATATAGTTCTAACTACACTGCATAGTTGTTGATTTAAGAAAGACTTTTAGTAAGCCCTACTGAGGTAATATTTATCTACTGTATCTTTCTAAATTAGAGGCAAGCTTCTTACATGGCAGCAGATATGCACAGTTTTAAGACCTGTCAAATGCTGTGAAGTTCCTTCAAATGCAAGGAAAGAAAATAAGAGTCAGGCTTCTTTCTGAAATGCCAGGCATTCAGCCACTCACTGGTGCCTGCAATGACAACCCAAACCCCCTCATCAGCCAGGGGATCACCTGGCTCTCGTATCTGATCTGCCATCCTTCTGTACTCTGTCTGTTACTAAAGAAAACATGTTGCAAAGGAAAGAGACATGAAAAGGAAGCTCTGAGTATTTTATCTTGCATTTCTAAAACTCTGTGTCATGTAAGACCATAAAATCCCATAAGTAAACAGTGGAGTGGGTCCATATTTTCACTGGAGCGAGTGAGGAGAGATTGTGACCATAGAGAGCCTTTGGAGGGGAGAGTGGCTCTGAGTGAGGCATGACTTGTGCACCACCACTGCTTTCTTTCCTATATCCAGAACAAAAGGTTTCTCACTTCAGAGAAGGATTTCAAAACACTGATTTTTCTTCTTGGAGATGAAACAGCTGCCCATCCGGAGGTGTACAGTGCCCTTCCCCACTCTCCTCTTTTGCAGGGCTCTGTACAATGCATTTGTGGGCAGGGTGAAACAGGTGCTGTCACCCCAAAACACAGCAGGATTAAATATTTTCTGCAAAGCTCAGCCACAGCCNAAAAAAAAAAAAAAAAAAGCTCACAGTCAGGATTTTTTAGGAAAGAAAGAGAACGAAACAGAGGATGTTGATGTATCAGTTGAGGTGGGTTGGGGGGCAAATGCATCTTGGATACTATAGGCAGTGCTCCTCCTGTCCTACATTAATCTGAAGCAAAAAGGGATGCAAACAAGGAAGTTTAGAATTTTAATAACATACCTCCAAAAATTAAAAATTCCAGTTAGGTCCAAAAGGACTTGGGAAGTCCGGAAAGCTTGCAGAAAAATCAGTCATCTTTGCTGTGAGGTGCTATCTATTTCCCAAATGTTTGACTATCTATCATTTTAATAGTTTATAGACCATTGACTAACTGTCCCATACAAAGATGTAAAGCAGGAGTAACGGAAATGGAACATAATTCTAGGATCCAGGGGTTATATGTGATTGCATCAAGAAAAATATTGGCATCATATTACTGTGAAGCTCTTTGTCATTATTGTTGGCTTTGCTCTTAGTTCTCATATACAGGCTTGTGGTAGTATTATGCTCTTTTCAACTACAACTCTGAAGCATGTTTTTGCAAAGTTTTGGGTTCTATTTGAAAGATTGAATGTTATGAACAAGGTCTAAAGGTCTACCAAAATTGCTCAAACTACTGTACAGATTATTGAGGATGGAGAACCTGGAGGTAATCTGAACCAGTATTCCTGGCAGGAAATGCAACAAACAAAACAAATCGCAAGAGTTAGTGGAAGCATAAGTTAAAGTACAAATAAAGGTACTATGTATCATTAGCATTTCAGCCTTCCTCCACAGACAGAGGTTTCTGGACAGAACCATTCTGGATGGAATAGTTAGAATTCTTGCTGATTTTCATGCATGCTATATGTAAGGATCAATGATGCAAAGCCATGAAAAGCAGGAAAACTTGTGGTGCCTGAAAGGTCTCACAAATGAACAGGCAAGATTATTGCCTTACTATTCCAGAAGGCCAATTCATCTCCTATTTTAAGCAAATGCTGGCAGGTATGACAGACAATTTAATCATTGCAGATGCCTCCAGTACCATTGCAAAGCAAAAAGATATGCATAATGAGCATCGTTCCTACTCTGGGAATGTGAGCAAAATAAGCATGGATTTAGAGGATCCTAAAGCAAGGAAGCTGACCACTTGCTCACCTGGTACTGATGATGATGATGATACCAGAGAGGTTTATTCTGTGACATGCTTTGTTTTAGTTTCTTGTTGCATTTCTTCATATTAAGACCTAACCATGCAACAGTCCTTTTGGTTTTCCTGGTTCTCTTAGCAAGATAGTCACAAATAGATAGGGGAGGAGTTGCAGCATGTTCACAATTTTAACTTCAGAAGAGACCAAGGTAGGAGGGAATAACACAGAGCTCTCCCTTCCTACTAATCTGACACAGATTGCATTTTTGCTCCTTGTATGGAGGGTACATTGTGGAAAAATTGAAGATAATTTTTTCTAGAAACAGTTATGCAACCCTAAGAAACAAAAACTATTTCACAGCCCTATAAGAGTGTTGGACAAGCAACTCTAATAAACATGATTGCTGAGAAAAGGCATTCAGAACCTTTGGATGCCTGACCAGCAGACAGAATTTACCTGTCTTAAACAGGATGAGCTACATCAGCATTTTATAAAGCTCTCTCATGTATTCAAAAGACATAAAATTCCCAACATAATTACATCCACAAATAACTGACTTTGTTGCATGATCATCCTTTTTCCTTCAAGAAGCACAAGAAACATGAACAGGACAGCCTGTCTTTCAGTTTCATACTTGGCTATATTTGCTAGACAGTACCTTCTCTTCGTTTTAACCTTCTGAAAATGCAGTTTCTGCTGGATAGCCAACTCAACGTAGCCAGGAGAATTCTGATTGTTGTAGTCACTGGAGTGGTATTCTCACTAAAAATAGTAAGTTACAGTATCCTAGGATAACTAGCTGGCTCTTGAGTAAATATTTGGAAATTACAAAGAAAAATCTCTGATTATTTGCAAAGTGTTTTTGAAACACAGTATTTAAGTCTTTCAGGACAGACACTCAAAAATAGATAACAGACTTAGTTTTAAGTTTGTGAATGTAAGCTAACCTTCTTATGAATCAGTATTATTAAATTCTATGCATAGTGCTAACTTGATATTTAAAATTGTAGTTCTCATGCTTCAGCAAACAAGCAAAGAAAATTGAATGTATGGAAGGTATGATTCCAAAGTTAAATATGTAGGTTTTGAAAGAATGTCAAAATACTTTGACTCAAAATATTCTCTGAGCATATATTTGCACAAGTTTGTTTCTTTCAATAAAATCCAAATATCTCAAGTTAGCCTGGTGACAGTTACTGACTTTCTAGGAGAAAACACTAAAATGCTTTGCAGGAATTAATCTGGTTTTTCTTTCTTTTTCACTTTCTTTTTCAAGTCTACCTTTTCTTTGCATTTTGCCAAAACTGTTATGTTCCCTAGAGCATGATGAGAAATTATATTTTGCGGTATTTCAAATTATAGTAAAAGGAAATTGCGCAGTGACCCTTCCTTAAGTGCAAGAAAATCTTATAATTTTCTGCTGAAAACGGAGCATGTGAAGGGGTGTGATGCCCTTTGAGAAAAGGAGCAGCCTTTTGGCAGTACTAACAAGCTATAGCCTACGAAATAGTTTCATGAAGCCGAGCATTTGATTCATTTAAGAACTCATGCTTATCATTATACTGAAATTTGCTAATTCCTCTTACACAATCTTTAAGTATCTTAAATTAAGCACATACTAGAATGTGACAGAATCAATTCTCTTCACTATAAACTTGGGGAACTCATTTTTGAAAGGAACCAAAAGTCTTCACTTTCTTAAGGAGTGTGGTCAAAGATTTACAATTCCGCTTGGGAATGTTTTCTAATCTACCACTGAAGGTAAGTGGAAAATTAGAGACAGATTTTTCCATTCCAGAGAGGCACTGAATAGGGAGGAAAATTCTTTGCAGTTGTGAACAGCAAAATGTATTAATTTCCCTCCACTTCCTCATCATGAATTCGTATTACTTCATGTATTTCTGTGACTCTTGTTAAGGTGTAGGAAAATAAAATGAGGATCAGAGGAAAACAGCATAATGAAAGGAATTTTTCAAAATACAGGTCTGCTCTAGTCTTCTTTATTACTTACTTTTTCATATTGTAAGACTACGATTCACAGCCATGTCTTGTCTGGTGGACTCCAGAAATCCCACTGAAACTGAAGAAAACAACTACTTCAAATTTTTGTGTGATATTTTCTTAGACATATCTGGACATCTTGAAATTGCTGTTGCAAAGGAAGATGGTGTTCACTGGAAAATAGTTCAAACCTGTCCAACTTCTTTTTTTTTTTTTTTTTTTCTCACAGAAATGCAATATTTCATCAATAACTAAATGTGGTATTGAAACATGACTTTGTTCAGCCTTGTACTAAACTGCGCAAAGGACATTCATACCTTCCCTATCTCATTAATAAACATTATGCACAACGATGGCAATAATAACGGAACACAAAATATATATTTTGGTGTCTTTTATTTGGATTAAAATTGTATAATGGTCAGTTGGTCACCTATAAATAGGAGAGTAAAACATCAGCTTGACTATTCAGTTCCACACTGAATAAAATTAGCAACTAGCAGCATTCGAACATGACTTCAATACATTTTCTTTCAGTCTGAGATGGACATGACCATGGTGGGTGACAAGATCTTCAAATAAGCACCAACCTGTATGTGGTCTGGGTTCCCTCAGAAGGAGCACCTTTTAATTCCTTCCACGAGCCATTGGGGGTGCTATCCTGCTGATGCAGAATCTGCTTTGGGAGCGGGGAATAAGTAGAAAGTGTAAATGGAGTTAATTATTTAATTATGTCTTGACATATGTCTGCTTGCTTGTTTTAATCTGTGTAGATAAGTGACAATGAAAGAATGAAGAAGAAAACCATAGTTTGTTTTTGTCTTGGGTATAAACAGTTTGTAATACCACTTAATACACTACATAATAACAAAGATTGTGAGACTCAAGGTGTATCTCCTTGTTTTAATTTGGTAGGTCTTAGAGGTTTGTTCATTCTATAACTATGTCTTATTCCATGAGAGTGCAGATTAAATACATACTTTATATGTGTATTCTGTGTCTGAATTATCAAATGTACTTGAGTGGTAGAAGTTGTACTGCTGCTCTACGTTGAAGGGACTTCCTTTCAGAAATAAGGAAGTCCCTTCAACTTCAAAAGCAGTAAAATATTGGCTAGTGGGTTATTTTTACCCACCAGAAAGGAGTAATCTGAAATTTCTTTGGTTTTATTATTGTGTATTTACTTACCCTAGCTACACTAGAAAGCTTTTTTTTTTTTTTTTGGACAAGAAAGTTTGAAAATAGCATGCTTCAAATGTATTTTACTTTCTGATAGTGAATGGCACTGTTAGTTTGATCCCTACATGTTAAAATATTATCAGCTTTTTTTTTCTTTCCAAGAGAATATTCTTTCAAAGATGAAGACTTAAACATGATTTTTACTTCAGACTTTTTATTCTGACCCTTCAAACGGGAGAAAAAACCCTCACCATGCAGTTTACAATGAGAAGAGCAATCAAGAGATCTTTTCTATTCATATTTTTATCTGGCTTTTGTCTTTTTTAACTGTTTTGGTGACATTTGCTTTGAAAACAAAAGTCTTTGTTTTTACCCTTCTTGAAAGATTATAATTGATTCAGTTGCCGTCTATGTGCACATGATGAGTATTTGTTGTGTAGATGGAATCAGTGCTGGCAGAATATTGCTGCATGCTGCATGTTGCATTATTCACTTTCATCTGCATGCAGCTCATGGCTGGCAGGCTTCTCACAGCTACCTTTAAAGTGGCTTATCCAAGATAAAGCTCTGGCTTGTTTAGTAGGAAGTCTAGTAGATCAGTTGTCATATTGGAAGCCTCCTGCTGAATTCAGGAGAGAATACAGGAGAGGAGACATGCCAAGGTCTGATACAAGATTTTTTGAGATGGCATTACAGTGCTCCAAAAAGGTCTGGCCATTTTCCTTGAAGTTATCACTTTGTCTGAAGAGCAAAACAAAGTTGAATTAAGCAGAGATAAACCCAGAGAAAGAAACAACCTGTGTTTTCCCATTCACTGTCACTATTATACCATGTGCAATCCAAAGAACTAAATGTTGTCTTGGAAAGCAGGTGATAGTAACCCTGCTTAATCATGCATAAATACCCAAAATAAATCTTGACAAGTCTCTCATTTGTTCATTTGACCTTTTGTGAGAATCACCCAACTGATTTCAAAGTGATGATATGATATTGAAGGTCAATAGGTGTGCTTTTTCAGAATGCTGTGCAGTCTGAAAATTTCTTCTCGAAGACCATTTTGTTAACTTTAGGGTTTCTGTTATGGCATTGAAGGAAGACCTGTTATGAATTTATAGGTATCAATTTTGTGGAAAAAAAAAATGGGAAAACCAAAATGATAATGTGTGTCTGCAGCTCAGCTGTATCAGTGAGAAATCTCGGTGCTTCCATCACCAGTGGTGCTGGGTTGATGCTAAGCAGCCAAACTTCCTTGGTCAGCTTGGCCCTTTTGCTGACTTTGTTGTTGGGGAAGACCAGGCTGGGGGAGGGGGGTACTGACATTTTAACCTGCTGCACAGCATGACCTCGAGCTTGTCTAGTACTGACTCTAGAAAAAGTAATTTGGAAACAAAATAGAGTAAATCAATTTTGCATTGAAATATGTTGTTAAGCATTGCTGTTTAGCCCTGAATGTGATACTTAAAGCTTGCTTACATTAAACTTGCTCTGAAGACCTGTTCCAGTCAGGGAGATTTCTGTTTTGATGGTGTTTTCTTGGTTTTGGACTGACAAAACAACTTTAGACAACAAACATTAAAATCTAACATTGCACAGACTGAAAACATCCTCTTTCAGCTCCTGCATATATTCTTTTCCCTACCCAACTGCATTATAGGAATTTGTGTACTGGAGCTGAAGGAGATCGTATAGCAGGTATAAATAGAAAGTAGCTGGAAAAATAAAAAAAAGTAAAAAAAAAAACCCAGGAAAAAAGGGGGAAATAGAAAATTGCTAATGTTTTAAGGAGGTTTTGTAAATAAGATAAAAAAGGAAGAAGGAAATTTTTGATGACAGAGATTTTCAATGCTCGCCCTGCAATGCTTATTTATTCCTGACACTGAATGTACACATAGATGATATTTAAGTCTTTACCTAAAAGTGGATTTTAATGGTCTCTTTCATACAGCTGTGTTAGTTACTTCCCGAAGTCATCCCTGATGAATTAGCTACCATCCAGAGTTGTCCTGCCCTGCTGGTTGTCTTGTTTTTCTAATTTTGACATAATTCCCACCTGTTAATTACTGAAAGCACATCATTTGTTTTCTATGTAACTTTTTTTGCAACAACTATTTTTACAGCTTTCCCTGTGTTTCCCTTACACTAATTTAGTTCATTTTATTACATATATTTCCATTTTGATTAATAATAATTTATGGGAAAAGTACATATTTCATTAAGCTACAACTATTTGACTAAGCATTTGCAACTAAGAATGTTCCAGCAGTGGATTAGAATAACTCAATATGCTGTGGTGTCCTGTCAAAAAATATTTCTTCACTGCAGATGAAATTCTAGCCACTAGAAATTTTTGACAAGATAGCAAATATCTTTACTTTAACTGATAGCTTGAGCTAGCTGGCCTTATGGTATGGTACTAGTTACATTGCAAGTTATACTTCGTTTGAAGGATTTCAACCATTGAGAGGTTGCTATCTAGATGTCCTTTGACATGTGTTTCTTTTCCTGGTATCATTGTTATTGCCTTCAGTCAAAAGTATGTAATGCAAATTGAGATAGGAAAGGAAGGAAATATTGTGTATAATAAGAGCAAAAAAATGTTTATTCACGGATTTCTCAAGGGCCACTCAAGCAAGAGAGTGGCAGGGCTTTTTTTTTTTTTTTTGCTTAAGGCTGAGTTTGTTGCCTAAGGTTTTTCGGCTTTGCTCCCCCTTCCCTGCAAATCTAGAATATACTGAGATATGAAATAATAGGTAGTCCTTTTTTTGTATAATGAGGGAAATAATGTTGATATATGAAATCAGAATTCAAAAGAATGACTTAGCTAAAAACAGTTTTCATTGCTGTTTTTTTCTGTTTTCTCATACTACAATGAACTTGCATAGAGATTAGGTTTTGTCTGTTAGATGACTTACAATTAAAATAACCCACCATCTCTTTTGATCTTGGTATTTTGATCTGGCCATTCCTGTACATGTTATTTTTTTTAAGAAACTAGGAAATAAAGACTAGCTTGAGAAACTAGAAAATTACTAGGCCAGGACATCCTCAAGACACATATTTTATTGCCTTTCTGTTCCCTTTTTATATTTAAAATTAATATTATTTTATAATAGAGAATCCGATTAGTTAGTGTGGGACAGAAATACCTATTCTTATCATAGAAGGTGAGAAGTAGGTATTTGCTTTTGTGGATATCAAATATGGATACTATAAATACTAAGGAAAAAAGCAAAATTATTATAAGGATTTAAATGAGCAAAACCATTGAATAATGAATAAAATGAACATTTGCTAAGTCAATGCTTTTCATCCATTTGCATTTTTCAGAGAAAAAGAACAGCTTAAGAGCTATATTTCAGCTTATCTGGGGGAAGTTTCATTTATGGCCTTCTAGGCAAGGGTTGACAATAAACTTCTAATGTATTTATAGTATTGTTAGAAATTAATAACTCATGTTGGTGTTATTATTAAATTGCTGTCAACTAAGGAAGACTGATAATCATTTTGCCTAAAGGGACACATCCTGGCAGTATATCTATTTGATATCAAGGTGTCAATTGAATCTCAAATGAAATATTTGGACTTCTTTGACAATTCATGGATTTTTAGGGATCTGTAGTATTTTGTGAAGATTTAGATTCATTTTTTGCACCCTCTGTCCCAAAAAAATATGTGTCTATGCAGACGCATCACAATAGTCTGGTCGCAAAACTTCAAAAGTGTTGTCTGCCCATACATCAGGTTTTTTGTCTCTGTGATATCACTGAAAATTTCAGTCAAAACATACTACTAAAATGTGCACTGAAAGGTATACTAAACCTTGGAGTGATTTCTCTGACTTTTCTTGGATACAATATTGAACCACTGTGAGCGTTACACACATCAGAATAACAGGTCAATGCTGAACTCTTTCAAAAAATTATTGTGGAAATCACACAATGTTCTAATTGAAGTTACAGCACTTCAAGTACAAAAGCTGTGTAAGCATACCTGCATTTTACTCCAAATGCAGCTCAAAACTAGGAATTGTTTTGACATAGAGATGTCAGATTTTAGAACAACAATGGCAGTTAGTTATAATATGCTATCCATGTTTGACATTGCTTTTTGCTGTATAGTGTTGCTAGGATTCCTGTAGCCAGACGCAGTAAAAATTCTAGAGTCGTGAAGCAGAGGAAAAAGTTTCTTGTTTTAAGCTCACATGACTTTCTTTCTTTACCTCATTCACCAATTTAATTCTAGAGAGAGGAATTGCAAAGCCGAGTTTGGGACCTCTGTCCACTGTCACTTGTCTTCAGATCCTCTCATGTCACTGAAGTGATGCTATTACAAGATGGGCTGTGCTCTCTGATCTGATGAAACCTGACAACAGCATTGTATATTAAGGTTTTCCTGAGTTCTATTTCTTACTGCTGACCTTTATTTCTTTATAGTTGTGTTATACTCAAAATATCAAAATGTATTCACAGATATTAAGCCTGAAACCTTACACAGATGGAGATCTTAACAATTAGTGTTGGAGCATTGGTTATCCACAGTGTAGCTGGCAGTTCAAAATGAGAAGCTTTCCTTAGTTGCTAAGGCAGCACATGTTTATATGTCATTTCCAACACACTACTTCCAGTTTTACAGTAAGAGCCTGGAAATCAGAGCACGTGTTATTATTTGGATGTCAGCCCCTATCCTGCAGGTGACACACACCCAAGAATGACAGTGTGAAGCCTCTAGAGGAGAAGGTGAATAATGCTAAATAATTTTGTCTTCAGAATTTTGTTCTCCAGCCTTACATGCTGCTCTGGAGAGAGACTTTGCACTGAGTTACAACCAAGTCAAATTAGAAGGTAGTCAGTAACATCCCAAATACCAAAGTCAGCATTACACACACTGTTGCTGATCTCTTGTCTAAATAATTTTTGACCACTGGAGGCTAAGCCTAACCTCTTCATGTAGCATGCAAAAGAAAGAGGCATTTGTCATTCTGATGTTTCAAAGAGTGTTTCTGAAAAGCTGTCCTGCTTCAGTCTCTCCTTTTTACTACAGAAAAGCAGTTCTAGGCAGAGTTAAATGGATTAATTACCTTTTCAGTGTAAGAGAAAAAAGAAATGAGTCTTGTCTTTATCTCCTCTGATTTCAGAGGCTGACTAGAGGCTTTTCAGATGCGCATATCCCTTTAATGACTTAATCATCTAATTAGGTGACTTGCAAAGGCTATTGGCAAATGAGCAGAGGGTTATTTTCTAATTCCCATGTATCTGTTGATAGAGCAAAGGATTCTGGTATAGTCTCTGTCTTTTTCCCTCATTCAGAGTTCTGGAGATAAAGAGTTAAGATTAAAGAGGAACAAGCCCTTTGAATAGCAAATGCAAACAGGCTAAGAATGTGTTATTTTTATTTTAAACCTCTGCAGCTTTTTAGCAACAAAGTTGGCTTAGGGGATAGGTTTAAACCACTTAAAACAATCCCTCAATTTTGAAGTTGCCTTTTCAATGGACCCACTTGATACATGTCAAGCCGGCTCTAAGTCTTCAGTTGTGCTGATCTCACGCATTTCACTGTGTGTTAAAATGGACAATTAACAAATGTTCTTTACATGTGAATGCTGAATCAAAATACAGGCAGAGTTCTGTGATCATGGGAAAGCAGTGCTGTCTAAAGCAAGTGACCAGTAAATATAGCTTGAATTTCTATATAGCTCAAGCTCCAAGGTGATGCTACCTTTGTTAGTTTGGGATGTGTGGGCTTTGTTAGGTGCTGAGCCCAGTATCTGCATTTACTTGCAGCATTTCAAACATATCAATTTCATCCTTTCTGTAAATGCCGGGAAAAATGCCGTGCCCTTTGCTATTGTTTCAAAGTCATACTTTACTGCGAAAATTGCACTTAAGGGGCCACAGAAAGTTGTCTAAATCATGAATTAGAAATATGGATGTTAAAATAATTCATTATTTTAAGGGGCATTTAATATCATTTTGGGAGATTTTCACGTGTAAAGCCAAGTATTTTTATATTTCTGAGGCTCAGATAATGCTGCCAGGTATGTGACATACTCAACATCCAAGCACAACTTTTAGATATTAATGGTATTTCAGCACAATACAAACACCTCTGTCATGAAAATCAATTTAAATTTATCAAAGTAAATGCAATTAAGGAAAGAATTTAGCCTTGATAAGATGACTAGAAAGTTGGTTGGGACTGTTTGAGCTGAAGGAGTTGTCAAAATCAAGGAGACACCAGTAACTGATTATGAGTTGATACAGAGAGCCCATCCACAGGATATGTATAATTGTATCTTAGTTGCGTCTAATTGAACAGGCTTGTAGAGAGAGCAGCTATGGCAAGTTTTAGTGAGTTCTCACATCAAGGAACCCTTCAGCTCGCCTAGTTTATCTCAATTCAGCTCACCTTGAACTTATCTCAATTCTGGGACAAGGTCTTTGGTCTTTGCTCTGCCACACTGGGCAGGAGTTATCCAACTTCATCTTTTCCCCTAGATTTTTTATGTTGTTTCATCACTTTTGCTGGACAGTCATTATTCCTTTTTGCAGGATTTACCCACTGTATTCCTCTTCTTTAAGACATGGTGAAGTGTCATATTCTAAACTGAAACTTTAGAAACTACGGGTTATTGAGCCCCTAGAGACACCACTGAATGTTAACTTGCACTGGAATAGTTAGTTGCCCACCAACACTGTTAAACAGGTTAGTTAGACTTACAACTTGTACATCATATTCACCCAGCTTCCTTATCTGTGCCCGAGTTTTAGACAGAGCATAGCTATGGTGCAGTTTTCTAACACTTATTCCTACAGACTTACTTGGCCTCAGCTGCCAAGAGTAGCTGTGCAGTCATCCAGCTCCATTAATCTACTACTCTGCTTTGGTTTGTGTAAATTTTTAGTGGATGCATGTAGAAACTACTGCATTGTTAGAAGCCAGGAGTGGAGGCCCAATTTGAAGTATAGTGGTTTCTGTCTTCTCTGTTCAACCCTATATGTTTTGTCTGTTGGAATTTCTTTCCCTGACTGACAAGCTACCAGAAAATAAATGTCTTCTTTTCCTTTTTTTTTTTTTTTCCAGACAAAACATCTGATTTTGGCAAATGCACTTTTTTGTTAAGCCTACTTTGTCATGAATTCCTGTAAAATTTCTTTTAATGTGCTTTTCTTTCTGCTTTCTATTCTTCTAGAGAATTGTTATTTTGTAAATTTGATAGTGACAAAAGCAGCCACTGGTTTGGAAACATCAAAATATATTGTTTTATTCCAGTTCAGAATGAACACATTAAAAAACATATCAAAAGACCTGCATGAAAGAGGAACTCCTACTTTTGACTAAATTTAGTATAACTAATTAGAATGTATACCAGTCAAATCTATTTTTCTTTTGTTAGGTAATGTAGGTCTACAACAGAACAAATAATTTAAAAACATTAAAAAAGCTTAGTTGATCTGCACAGGCACATCTGTCGCTTCTCTTTCATTATTGACATCAGTGGCTTAATACACCGTTAAAACAAACTCTATTTTAAAATATATATAAGACCTGACTCCTGCAGTACACTGGCTGATGTCCTATGAATTCCAGCTCAGGCCTCACCAGCCATATGGACTCATGTTGCATTGTTCATTAATATTGAATCCAAAAGTTCTCAGTGAAAGCTTGGAGATTTCTGCCTCTCTTGGTACAGGAGCACAGTCTATCTGTGTAGACGTTGTCAGTCCTAGAGGCCTGTTGTTTGGAATAAATAACAGGGATAATACAGCATTTATGCCTTCATGTCATGAGCAATAATGAGGACTTCTCTGATAAACACATATACAGAATCATCTAGCAAGCAATGCAGGTCCAGTAATTTTTATTTCAGTTATAATATCATCTGATACCATCTACTCTTCCTTACATCCTATCCTGATGATGCTCCTTGCTGAAGTCTGTTTACTACAAATGTTCCTTCATACCCTCTCATTGATCATGATTGCATTCTAGTCCTGCTTTTTGGTTTAGGGTGACTCCGTGGTCTACTGTTCACATATGTTATGAAAGAACAGCTCTTATCTCTGCAATTCACTGACAGAGATTAATATTGATAGGAGAAATATTTTAACATGGGTACATATAATAGTGACCCCCATCTCTAGCATTTAACAGAAACAGGTTTTGCCTCCATTTTTCCCATAGGTAGAGATTAGTTTGAACTGGAAAACTTTGTTTTAGAACTAAACCTAAGGAAAACCTTGTTTTAGAACTATGTATATTTTTTAGCACCTGGAAGAAATAACTTCTAAAATTTCGAATACTTGTTTAGAAGCACAGGCACTGAACATGAATTTTGACAGTCATGCAAGTAAACATATGCTGGGAAGAAAGGTGTACCCAGGTAATTCTCAGGCATTCATCTTGCCTGTGATTGGGGAAAGGGTTTTTAGATATTTTGTTCAAGGCCTGAGCATGTCAGTAATGCCAAGATTGGTAGGACAGAAGTCCATCCAATGCTCTTAAATACTCTGATTCACAAAGTTATTAAGCCAAAAACTCCCTGTGGGGGGAGGGTATTCTAGGGAAGCACTACTTTTTTATATGCATACTGTATTCTGGAGAGGTATTACTCTATGTACCCATGCTTCTCCATACCCATCCTCCATACACTGCCACTAGAGACCCAGTACTGACTGCAATGCATCACTGGCCTGATTAAATGTGGAAATTCTTGAGCATTTTCTGTTTGTTTGTTTGGTTGGGTTTTTTAAGCATAAACTGTAGCGGAGCATCTGCACAAGATCTGTAACATAATCTGTGTGCCTGTGGAAAATGTACCTAATTTAATAAATTGTCATTACTGTACAGTCCCAGGGCCAAGTATCATAAGTCTGTCACATACTTCTTGATGACTGTAAATTTACAACCAGACACGTCTGCAGTTATGTGAAGTGGTAGAAGCATTCATTCAACTAATTATTGATGGGCAAGAAAAAACATCAGCTCACTAATTCCATGTAGGAAACAGTTGCTCTCCAAACAAATCTCTGAATCTCAGAAGATGCTTGGAAAGTGTGAAAAAGGGTGAAGTGTGCCTAAATGAAGATTTTCTTTTTATGTGGTGCTGGAAGTGACACAGGAGAAGCCTGGTCCCCTTTGTTCCCTATTGAGGATCCTCCGAGCAGGAGTACTCAGACTTGTTTGGGCGATCAAATATCCGACGTGAAACAAGGAGTGCGTGTATTGTGCCTGTCGCCAGCGGCTCTATTAGAAACAATTGGTCCCTTTCCAAGGCTACATGGGGCGTGATGTAATTCCATTTTCTTCCTGACTGCAGGAAAGGAAAATCAAGTAATTAAATGTGAGAAATCACCAGCCAGGGGGGCCCTTTCTGCTTGGGTGGATTTCTCAACACCGTTGCCCGTCCGCAAAAGCCAGAAACCGTCCTGGGGAAAGTCAGCATGGCTCTGGACAAAAGCACGACACTGCCCCTGAATGCACTGCGTACCAAACACAGTTTGTTGTCAGGAACTGACAAGCCAGCCATGTCCAGCTCAAGTGGCCGTACTTCCCATCAGCTTGAAAAGGCCTGCCAGTGAGGAGACTTTGGTCACAGTGTTATGCTTTGTGATCCTGGCCCCATTGTCCCAGGACCCCAGGTCCCGGGCAGGAGGCGTCACCACCCCACCAGAAGGCGACCAGGGGTGGTGGGACTGGGGGATAGCAATGGGATGAGGGTTTGAGGGGGGGTTCCTGAGGAAAACGTGCCCTGCAGCCAAGAGCAGCCATGGTCACAATGACCTTGTCTCAGTTTTGGCTTTATGGCCTTTTTACAGCTTGAAAACCTGTATTTGCACCACATCTCTCTCTTCTGCAGGCTGCAGAGCATCTTGGTTATGGAATGCATAAAATCTTAGTGCCAAGAAACATTTATTAGGATTTTGTGAAATCCTGTAGCAGAATTCAAATGTTATATATGTGAGTAATAAAGAGCCTTATCATATATAGCCTTAACATTCAGAAAGCCTGCACTGCCTAGGAGTGAATGAAACTCTGCAAACAGGCAATAAAGCCGTGGAGAATTTGAGCCACAAGTTTAGTAGGAGAACTAAAGTCATTTTAGTTCACTTTGATTACTCTTTTTAATAGGTAGCTTACAAGGAGTCCATCACCTGTTTTTTATAAGTAACTATGTTTGACATTTCAATTTCGTTCTTACAGCTTTTAATACATTTTTTATCTTGTACTCTTCTACAGATAATTTACTTCCCAGTGTTTCTTTGTAATAGCAACCGGAATGGAAAAAAATGTTCTCATTTATGTGTAAATTTTGTTAACAAACTCATCTGCATAAATCACATTTCTTCCCAAGGATTTTATTGTGTAGTAGCTGCTTTTTCACTTAAGTTAGAACTTTAAAACAGCTTTCAAAATCAGCTTGAAAGTAAATTATAATGAAAATAGGATCAACACAACAAAACATTTTGATTTTGGCTTTAAAAAACAGAGGAGAAAGAATCAAGACAATAAAAGGTATTAAGGCCAAGGAAATTGTTTAATACTTATGTGTTGTTTATAAAATGTATAAAAGGTTATAAAACAGGTTGCTCCATCCTTGTGTGTTTTTTAGTAATTGAAATGTGTGATCTTTTGTTTCTTGTTTAAGCATACTTGAAGAACATGACATGGAAAAAATTAAATCCTTATATACATTTGTTCCTTGAGACTTTAGATACAAGATTAACAGAGAACAAGTTTCTTTGCCAGGTTGGTAAAGTTACAAAAAGTGTGTTTCAGGTTAGGACCTAAGTTTTGTCCCATCCCTTTCAAAAAAAGTGTGAATATGAATCCCACTGTGTGTCTCTCAAAGAGTAAAGCTAATTCAGTGGTATTGGGCTGGTCATGGGTACAAGCAGCCAGTACAAGGCACAGCTGCTTTCTGATACTGCTATTACTTTGAGCAGCAACTCGCTGTTTCTGGCTGTAGACAGAGACCATAGAAGTCTAAAATCATTTTGGTAATGACTTTTTTTGTTGATCTTAATATTCTGTGTTTCAGAAGTCTGGGATAGAAATGAGTATGCAGAACGCACGTGACACCGCGACTGGTGCTCGTTACTTCAGGTTTCAGTTAATCCTCTTCAGAGTGCTCTGAGTACACAGCAAAGAAGATAATTTAAGATCATGTCCCCACATCTCTTAGAATTATCAGTAAATTAGCCTCTGTGCTGATTTCAAAGAGGGGCAGTATCATTTGTCCAGTGTCTACTCAATGGTAGCAAAGGTAGATAATTAGAGAAAGTCACAGTTTCAGGTAGTTCTTCTCCTGTTCAATAAATAAATAATGCATCCCTGAGTGGCAAAACCAATCCTTCCTGGGAAACATAGCAAAATATACTTTTTCATGTACAACTTTACCATGTCAAATATAAAACACTAATGTCTAATACTGTGATAAAAGCAAGAATTTCATGTTATTTTTATGTATACATAATGCTGTTTAGCTCTTTTGAATGTCTTAGTTTAGTAGCCAATCTTCCTAGTCTAGAAATGCACACAAATTCATAATTGGCTTGTAAATGCTTTATTAGAAGCTCTACACTCATTTCCTCCATAGCCTTCAAAGATCTAGCATAATGATGATCTGGAATGAATTCTGCTCCTTGTTTTAGTCGCAGCTGCATCTGTGCATGGTTAAACTTAGGTGTTAAAGGTTAAATAGTAGAATTACTTATTCAGTAACATAAAGATACAAGAATTTTCTGATTCAATGTCTCCTTCAGAAAACATTTGTCCAAAATACCTGATCTGTAGAAAATCAAGCCTGTGTTTTTAAGAAAGAACTATTTCACCTTGGCAAATCAGCGACTCAAAGCAAGTTGTGCAGAGCAAGGATCATAATACAGGCCAACCTGGGAAAAAATTCCATGTTGTCAGTCCTGTCTTTAGAGCTAATCATCATCAGAGGGTCACTGGGTTGACTGTGAACATCTTTTGGTTGCTGTAGAAAGTGCACAGTGGCTTTGCTGGTAATCTAGGCTTGGACAAAATCAAAGTTTGGTCTTTGGAATCCAGACAACACTGGTTGTCCCTGAGCTGGTGCTTATATGTGCTACCTGGATTCTGAAGTACAGTAGGAAATACTTTGTCATGGCTGTCTTTTTAAATGGCTTTCACTGCTTGTGGCTATGCCTCTATGAGCATCCATTGATTATTTGTCTGTGTTTGTCATTTGCAAGAGCAAAGGTGGAAGGCAGGAGTAGGAGTCAAATCTCCCCTGAAGCTGTCAAGGACAGTGGATGAGATGTTCAAATGTAAAATCTAGGACTACAGTGGCAGATGTAAAACTTGGGGATTCCTCACTTTCACTCTTTATTTTGCTAAATGTGGTGTAAAAATATAATAATTTTTTGTTACTATATATGTGACATGAAAATTGAATTGTGTTACTTGTGGATCATTGAATATAGTTTCTAAACACTGTAGCATTTTTTAAACTTTTATAAATGAAAATGACACCTAAATGAAAAGCTGAATGTATTTTTCTAAATTTTCCCCTTTTTCTCTGTACTTTTTGCTAGCAAATATTATATATCTCTGTATGATGCAATTTAATGTTAATATGCTTATTTTATAACAAAGTTATATGTGTTTAATACTGGCTGAGTGCCTGGGATGGTGAGATCCTTGAGAACATATTTAAACAAATGTTCAACAGTCTGAAAATTCCAAAAGTGATGAATTTTAAGTAATACAGAACTTTGACCACTATCACATGATTTTAGTCCCTCCATGCTTCATATTTGCCATTGGTGTTCCAAACTTCTAAGTGAAGTAAGTTTTCTAAGTGAAGTAAGTTTTCTTACTAAACTTCTAAGTTTAGTAAGTTTTCTCAGAGTTATAATTTTGTATTTTTCCTTTCAAGTGTTTCAAGTTCTCTGTAGCATTTTCTCCTTTTCTCTACAGTCATGCACTGTGGAAAAGTGCATAAATAATTTCCATGTCCAAAATACACTGGAGTGAGAGGAATATTGTGTAGCAGTTCTACCTTAAATTAACTGCAATTTTAAATCCAGTTGCTTGAGTTTCTAAATGGACAAATAAGAGTGACAAAGCAAAAGACTGGTGAAAGGGAGGTTCTAGTCCCTAAAATCTGTATTAAGAATCTATTAGTAGCCAAATTTCCAGAAGTGATGAGCTGTCACTACTTTCTTTTAAATTCAGACATTCTGGGGAAAAAAAAGATGGATTATTTATCTTTTTATTTTGAATTTTTATTTTAGATTCCACATGTTTAAACAACGATTCCTACAGTTACATTCTTAATCTCGTGTTAGAGCATTTGGCTCTGAAGATGTGTCTTTTCCAAAAACTGTAAGAAAAATATCCTAGAAAAAAGACACTACACTACCTTTTACCCTTTTTTAGCTGCCTGCGTATGTATTGATAGAAACCACTGCTGCTTTCCCCAGTTGTGGGCATAATGGAGAAGCCCATTTTGCTGACCACAGAAAAATAAGGAGATGATGTTATTTAATCAGTTTTATTTTCTAGATGCTGTCCTCTTAAAAAGTTGGAATGGAATTTAACTTTAGGGCAAAGTGAAACCTATGTTTGCTCTCTTGCAGCCATGCTTCAAAGTTGGCTTCTCTTACAATTTTCTGTTGTTATGTTATGCACAGCAATAAGCAAAAGTGATTTAAACATTGCTCAGCTCTGTCTCATTTAAAGAGCCTGGTGTGTCTTCCCTGAGGACAAAGAGTATCCAGTGCTGCACCGAGGTTTCAATGTCATGAGTGGTGGTGAGTCCTTGGGAGAGTGTGAAAGAACAAATGAGAAAACCAGCCATGAGGAAATGGACTTCTAAGTGTTTTTATAAACACTTTGTTGAGGAGCATATGTACAATAAAAAGAGAGAGGAAAGAATATCCCCTTTCTATATGTTTATCACTGTTGCCTGAGTCAACTTAAAATTTCCTTTTGTTCCTCAGTATGTGATCCAACTTCTAAAAGACCTCTAGTTTTTGATTTGCAATTGTCTCAGTTAAGATACAGTAAGAAAATGAGAGGCAGATGTCTCACACCTTAAGTCAATCTCTAGAGTATTTCAGAACTGTGCACCCTATCCAAAGTTCTGACCTTCCTTGGCAAAGTTTCTTAATTTTCCCACACCTGCAGCTTTTCTGTGTTTTTTTTTTTTTTTTTTTTTTTTTTTTTATTTTATTTTTTTTTGTGTGTGTGTGCCTCACAATAAGTGTAGCTAAAACAAGCAGTGCAGTGAGCATGAATAGAGCACACAGTAGGCAATTTGGGGACTCATTCATCACCGATCAATAGAACTGCTTGGACAGTGGATGAGATAGCAAACAATTTGATTTATTATGTTCAATGTTATAATACATGATTTTAAAAGAAATTAAAACCTCTAAACTAAAAACCTTTCTCTTATTTATTAACTGTTGATAGAAGTAATAAATACATACTGCCATTTCTTTAAAAATATCACCCAGCTGCATCTGCAAAATGTGATATCTTTTCTTGAGAGGCATAAAAATGATGAATTTTCAAAAGGCTTTCTAAAACTTTATTAATTTTAGCAAAAAGATTCTAACGCATTCAATTAGTAAAGTGAATATATGTTAAGAAAACACAGAAACAGAGATCCCACAAGTGTTGAATATGGCAAAACTATTTGGTCTGAATTTGTTCTCACTGAAGCATTTATGTCTCTTGCAAAAAAAATGAAGTTATGAAGTTACAGCATTTAGCAACCCATATAATAATATCAGAAATCAATGGATTCTGAAATATGCATGTGGAAAACTGGAATAATGACTACTAGTGATTATAAAAATTTCTTTTTGAATACTTCTTTACCTTTAATGATAAACTCATGTCCAGAACATTTTTCTCAGGACTTCAAAAATTCCAGAAAAGTGAAAGTATGAGTTTCCCACTAGATTTCATACTCCCACAAGATTTTCACTTCAAATTGCAATTAATTTTTAAAAAAAGTTGTTGAAATAGTGCAAAAAAAATTACCTAATTATCTGAACCAAATTTATAATTATTTTCTGAATAAACTGGGGAACTGAAGACTCATCTTCATAGGTGATTTGGATGAGCAGTTAAATTCAGCAGTAAAAACCAATATATGGAAAGTCAATGAAGTATTCAGTCACAAAGAGCAGACACTGTAACTAATGATATGCCTAGGTCTGTGGTTTCAAGCAAAGCTGTATTACTTTTCATGAAAAATTGTCTTTAAAAAGGGGCTGTTCTGTTCAAGTATTTCAAAAGCAGCAGATTTAAATTATGCAGGAGGGAGAGAAATTCTCTGAAGACAGAGACCAATGCTGTGTACCAAAGCTAACAGATTTTAAAAGAAGAATAACTATTTTATACATCTGCCACATGTAATAAACGCAAATTATATTGTAAAAGATTTATTTATTATACAGAGAAATCTTAATGAATTTTGAACTTATGCAAATTATTTTCTCTTTAATTGAGAGTGGTCTCTAAGTAAACTTTGATGAAGTCTTTCACCTGAAACTTCTCTGACATTTTCAAAGAAGTATTGAGTAGTTGGGTTTTTTATTACTAAAAATAAGTACATTTGTCATTTCCCTTATTTGTCCATTTAAGGCTATTTTATTCTGTATTAGATATTCCATAAAAAGACTGCAATTTATCAACACCTTCCACTTGATCTCTATCCTTTTTTTTACAAAGAGATTTTTTAAACTTTAACAGAAATGGTTTATTTTTGAAAGAAAAATTCCAGATGATAACAGTTAGCACAAAATATACATATGACTATAAACAGCTGTGAGTGATATCTGTCATGAAAATCAGTCTCCACAAAGGAAAAATGGTTTTGACTGACTTCCAGGGAAAACTTATTTAGGCAGTTGGTTGACAAGACTAAAAATCTTATGGTGCCTGTGAACAGATGTTCGAGTGTGTTGTTGCTGAGGTTTCTCCTGCACCCACTCTTCTCAATGGTGCAGGAGTGACAGGACTTCTCTCTCCAGAACAACAGAATCAAGTCCCAGGCCAGAAAAAATGCACTTTGAGGTTGTTGCTATACATCTACATACATACATACATACATACATACATAATGGATTTGTAGAATGGAAAAATCTTAAGCAATCTACTTCCAAATGTCTTAGGGCATTGCAAGATCTCCTGAAAATAAACTCTTGCAATGCTCGCAGAGAAGCATGTCCTGCAGCTGCAGCTCAGGAACTTCTGGCTCGTTCTTCGTGCTCAACTTAGTAGTTCACTTAACTTGGAGGAATTACTGCTTTTGAAATTATTTTTTATAAGAACTCAGATTTTTATAGAAAATAGTGAACACAATTTGCCTAGAGACCCTTCCTAAATGACTCAGAAAAAGATCTTACTGCTTTACCAAGGCCTTAGAAAATAACTGGAGTTATTAAGTTATAGTTTAATTTAAAATGATGATGAGCAGGAACCTTTCCATGCCATTTTTTTTAATGAAATAGTAAAGTAGGGAGAAATATGACTGCTTCTTTCAGTGTTATAATATATATAATAAAAGTGATGAAAAGAGAAATTGCAGGCTTTGTTATCTGCCATTTGTTTTTAATCCAATTTGAGGAAAAAAAATTCTGAAGCTTTTCACTGTCTGCATTCAGTGGAGTCAAAATTCTCTGCAGTGAGAGCTCAGTGATCAGCCTTCCCATTTAAAGTTTCACACTTAGTGAAACAATGTTTTCTGACAAGCTGTTTTCTGGCATGATCTCTGTTATATCTAGACCAGCCCCATATGCTCTTTATTAGTACTTGCTAGACTCCTTCCACTCCTTTGACCGAAAAGACCACAGTAGAATGTAGAAGTGTCCTGCTATTAGGTCAAATACTGGTTAATAGTCCTTTCTTATAGAAGTCTTGTACCAATTTACTTTGATTCTCCATTACTCTTTTGAATTAATGCAATGCATATCCTAAATACCCACCTGTATTCAGAAAGCTTAAGAGCTGATTGAATTGTTTCATAGGTAGGAACTGTCTTCTGCTAAAAAGACATATCTTTTAAAATGCTGTTGTGTTTATAATTATTTATTTTATGCATACTAGATATATCTAAAGCACATATGCAATTACCAGAACTGGGAAGACTTTAGAAATTTAGAGATAACTATTTCTAAAGTAAAAGAATAGATAGGAAATTCAAGTTGAGTTATATGAAACTGATTTTAGCCATTGTAAAGGATATTGCTTTTCTTCCCCTTTTGATTTCATCATAAATTAAGTAACAAGTGGCATTAAGAAAATTGGCAGAGTTAATTTGTGAGCAGAATTGTAGTGCTTCTTTTTTATTTCAGAATCCCTGAATTTTATTAATGATTGATATAGATAAGAACATTAATGTTGATAATAAAGACTACACAAGTAAAACTTTAATTATGTACACATTTTATGATGCATCTCTCTTACATGTAAAATCATGTGATAGAGCATATATTCTATTAAGTGATACATATGAAGATCAAATGTTGTTTGTAGTATAACACATTCCAATTTTTTTTTTTTTTTTTGTGTAACAGATAAAACCCTGCACTCTGCCTACCTTATTGTTAACCAGTTTTCTACACATAGCATCTGTTTACATTAGTAATGTAATTGCTGTGATAATAAGCTCATTGATTTAGTATCTAAGGAAATAATCAGTCAGGACATCACATTTGTCTTGCTTTACTTGACAGCCTATCTTCTACACTGAATAGACAATGTCAATTCTTCCCATTGTTTCAGAGAAATGGAGCAACACAAAACCCCAGAAAGACCTCTTCTCTTTGCCAACTATCGCCATAAACATGTTTGCAGCAGCTAACTGGTATTGGACAAATTTAATTCTAACAGTGGCACAAGGCCAGTACACTTTAGTGTAGGAAAATTGTATTTCTTTTGTTATTCAGACAGTATGACAGCCTTATCTTTCACTTGACAGTTAAGCAGAAAAGGACTGTGAAATACTGAAACTGAAATGAAACAAAGATGAAAACTTTGGCTAAACTGTCTCAGTAGGATTTTTTCCCCTACTTTTAAGCATTTTTTATGTGAAAATATGTTGGAAAAATGTCCACTTACTAGGAGTTAAAAAACAACTAACAAGATTGTAAGATATCTGTATACTTGAGTTCAGTTCCTAAAATTACAGAGGAAAAAATAATCATATGTGAGTGTTAAAATATAAAATAATCAGAGGTTTATGATTTTTTTCCCCTTTATCTTATTGACAATGTTGCTTTCATATGTCCTTTTTGCTGCAACTTTAGATTTTGTAAGGTTTCAAAAATCCATGGTTCAATTCACGGGCTGAAATTGTGAAAGTTCTAATTGTCTTGACTGTGTGTGATGTTCAAGCTACAGAGGAGGAGAGTCTGTCCCCTCTACCTCTGTGCTGCCCACGAAGCCCAGTATTCACCACACAGCCTGTACCCAGCAGTGCTGAGTGACTTCTGTCTAGAATTTATTGCATATGACCAAAGAGTAAGAGAAATTTTGTCCCCCTGTGGTGGTGAATCTCAACTCACCAGTTTATAGACAGCACAAATGAACTCACATTATATACAACATCAAATAATACTGCTCAATACTAACATACAAATAATACTAATACTGAAATAATACCACTCATATAGCACCAGTATGTGACAGGACAAGGGTTAATGGCTTCAAAGTAAAAGACAGTAGATTTAGATTAGATATTAGGAAAAAAAAAGTAATGTGATAGTGATGATGAGGCACTGGAATAGGTTGCCCAGAGAATCTGTGGCTGCCTCATCCCTGGAAGTGTTTAAGGACAGATTAGACTGAGCTCTGAGCAACTTAGTCTAAGTGAAAGGTGCCCCAAGGTGTCGTGCCCATGGCAGGAGTGTGGGAACTAGGTGATTTTTAAGGTCCTTTCCAACCCAGGCCATTCTATGTTTTTGTGATACCTTAAAAATACTGCCATTAGTTACCATGTGCTTCACAAAGACAGTTAGTCTCTATACATTTTAGAGAGGAAGGGAAGAAGTATTCTTCCCCTTTGAAGGATAAGATGAAAAAATACATTTAAAGTATTATATACCATAGTGTGCTCTCCAGGAAATGAACTGAGAGAGTAAATTTACCTCACTTCCCCTCAACATCAGAAAAGATGCAGGTTTCCTTTCCTCTACATAGTCTTTGTTTTAATTGAAAGTGGGAAGAAGACTGACTTGGAAGTCTTACTTTTTGTGGAAGAGTCAGAAGAAATGAAGATATGCAAAACTAAGCCCTTATCATGGAGTGTTAATTATCTATGCAGTAGTTGTACTTACAAGATGAGAGCAACCAAAGACAGGTTGTTCTTTGTTTCCAAACCAGATGTGGGGTAGCAGAAGTGTGGCCTCACAGCTCATCTAAATTCTGAATTCTGGCAGGCTGACAGCTGCTCCTTTTCTGCTGATTAAGAAACACCAACAAACACTGTTTTTTTTTTCCTTTTTTTTCTCTTCTCAAAGACCTTCTTGGCTACTTATATTTGTAAACTCAAAAATGGGCTCTTCCCATTCAATGTTTTTAACTGGGATTGCTAAAAAGTAGGTATTGTTCAATTGGAGAAGATGGGCAAGGTTTGCATGAAATGTGCTAGTAGGAATAATGATACACCACATATTTAGCTGATGTATCAGAAAAAAAAAGACAATTACAATTGAACACTGTACCGTTTTTTTTTTCTCCATAACTCTCCTGGACAGAAGCCTTGAAAAGTCNCTTGTCAGACAAATGAAGTCTCTTCAGTTTTGGCCCCTTAGGAGATTGCTGGCAGAGTTCAGACCTGACACAGGTCCAGACCCCCTTCTGCTCCACATAAGGTAGAAAATCTGTGTTTCTGCTTTAATTTGCAGGATAGTATTCTAGGTCTCTTGGTGTTCTTTCACTTCTCAGAAAAAAAATTCAAAAGGACACAATGCTAATGATGCCCAAAACAGTAAGTTTGAGTATAGAGCAGGGCCACGAAGATGATCCAGGGGCTGGAACACTGCTCCAACGAAAACAGACTGAGAGAGTTGGGTTATTCAGCCTGGAGAAGAG